>JAVTVY010007408.1:0-44169 GCA_036873755.1 Hanleya hanleyi | reverse complement strand
GTATGATTAGTCATCCCTATCAGTATATCCTGTACAGATGTACTGTTGTGTGGTATGATTAGTCATCCCTATCTGTATATCATGTACAGATGTACGGTTGTGTGGTATGATTATTCATCCCTATCTGTATATCCTGTACAGATGTACGGTAGTGTGGTATGATTAGTCATCCCTATCTGTATATCCTGTACAGATGTGCGGTAGTGTGGTACGATTATTCATCCCTATCTGTGTATCCTGTACAGATGTGCGGTAGTGTGGTATGATTAGTCATCCCTATCTGTGTATCCTGTACAGATGTGCGTTAGTGTGGTATGATTAGTCATCCCTATCTGTGTATCCTGTACAGATGTACGGTAGTGTGGTACGATTAGTCATCCCTATCTGTATATCCTGTATAGATGTGCGGTAGTGTGGTATGATTAGTCATCCCTATCTGTATGTCCTGTACAGATGTACGGTAGTGTGGTATGATTAGTCATCCCTATCTGTATATCCTGTACAGATGTACGGTTGTGTGGTATGATTAGTCATCCCTATCTGTATATCCTATACAAAAGTACGGCTGTGTGGTATGATTAGTCATCCCTATGTGTATATCCTGTACAGATGTGCGGTAGTGTGGTATGATTAGTCATCCCTATCTGTATATCCTGTACAGATGTACGGTAGTGTGGTATGAGTAGTCATCCCTATCTGTATATCCTGTACAGATGTGCGGTAGTGTGCTATGATTATTCATTCCTATCTGTATATCCTGTACAGATGTGCTGTAGTGTGGTATGATTATTCATCCCTATCTGTGTATCCTGTACAGATGTGCGGTAGTGTGGTATGATTAGTCATCACTATCTGTATATCCTGTACAGATGTACGGCTGTGTGGTATGATTATTCATCCCTATCTGTATATCCTGTACAGACGTACGGTTGTGTGGTATGATTAGTCATCCCTATCTGTATATCCCGTACAGATGTACGGTTGTGTGGTATGATTAGTCATCCCTATCTGTATATCCTGTACAGATGTACTGTTGTGTGGTATGATTAGTCATCCCTATCTGTATATCATGTACAGATGTACGGTTGTGTGGTATGATTATTCATCCCTATCTGTATATCCTGTACAGATGTACGGTAGTGTGGTATGATTAGTGATCCCTATCTGTATATCCTGTACAGATGTACGGTAGTGTGGTATGATTATTCATCCCTATCTGTATATCCTGTACAGATGTGCGGTAGTGTGGTATGATTAGTCATCCCTATCTGTATATCCTGTACAGATGTACGGTAGTGTGATATGATTAGTCATCCATATCTGTATATCCTGTACAGATGTACGGTAGTGTGGTATGATTAGTCATCCCTATCTGTATATCCTGTACAGATGTACGGTAGTGTGGTATGATTATTCATCCCTATCTGTATATCCTGTACAGATGTACGGTAGTGTGGTATGATTAGTCATCCCTATCTGTATATCCTGTACAGATGTACGGTAGTGTGATATGATTATTCATCCCTATCTGTATATCCTGTACAGATGTACGGTAGTGTGGTATGATTAGTCATCCCTATCTGTATATCCCGTACAGATGTACGGTTGTGTGGTATGATTAGTCATCCCTATCTGTATATCCTGTACAGATGTACTGTTGTGTGGTATGATTAGTCATCCCTATCTGTATATCATGTACAGATGTACGGTTGTGTGGTATGATTATTCATCCCTATCTGTATATCCTGTACAGATGTACGGTAGTGTGGTATGATTAGTGATCCCTATCTGTATATCCTGTACATATGTACGGTAGTGTGGTATGATTATTCATCCCTATCTGTATATCCTGTACAGATGTACGGTAGTGTGGTATGATTAGTCATCCCTATCTGTATATCCTGTACAGATGTACGGTAGTGTGGTATGATTATTCATCCCTATCTGTATATCCTGTACAGATGTACGGTTGTGTGGTATGATTATTCATCCCCATCTGTATATCCTGTACAGATGTACGGTAGTGTGGTATGATTAGTCATCCCTATCTGTATATCCTGTGCAGATGTACGGTTGTGTGGTATGATTATTCCTCCCTATCTGTATATCCTGTACAGATGTACGGTAGTGTGGTATGATTAGTCACCCCTATCTGTGTATCCTGTACAGATGTACGGTAGTGTGGTATGATTAGTCATCCCTATCTGTATATCCTGTACAGATTTACGGTAGTGTGGTATGATTAGTCATCCCTATCTGTATATCCAGTACAGATGTACGGTTGTGTGGTATGATTATTCATCCCTATCTGTGTATCCTGTACAGATGTGCGGTAGCATGGTATGATTAGTCATCCCTAT
Source organism: Hanleya hanleyi (assembly GCA_036873755.1). Lineage (NCBI taxonomy): Eukaryota > Metazoa > Mollusca > Polyplacophora > Lepidopleurida > Hanleyidae > Hanleya > Hanleya hanleyi. The sequence goes on along the minus strand of JAVTVY010007408.1, from coordinate 41,809 downwards.
CTGTATATCCTGTACAGATGTACGGTAGTGTCGTATGATTAGTCATCCCTATCTGTCTATCCTGTACAGATGTACGGTAGTGTGGTATGATTAGTCATCCCTATCTGTATATCCTGTACAGATGTACGGTAGTGTGCTATGATTAGTCATCCCTATCCGTATATCCTGTACAGATGTGCGATAGTGTGGTACAATTATTCATCCCTATCTGTGTATCCTGTACAGATGTGTGGTAGTGTGGTATGATTAGTCATCCCTATCTGTGTATCCTGTACAGATATGCGTTAGTGTGGTATGATTAGTCATCCCTATCTGTGTATCCTGTACAGATGTACGGTAGTGTGGTATGATTAGTCATCCCTATCTGTATATCCTGTATAGATGTGCGGTAGTGTGGTATGATTAGTCATCCCTATCTGTATATCCTGTACAGATGTACGGTAGTGTGGTATGATTAGTCATCCCTATCTGTATATCCTGTACAGATGTACGGTAGTGTGGTATGATTATTCATCCCTATCTGTATATCCTGTACAGATGTACGGTAGTGTAGTATGAGTATTCATCCCTATCTGTATAACCTGTACAGATGTACGGTAGTGTGGTATGATTATTCATCCCTATCTGTATATCCTGTACAGATGTACGGTAGTGTGGTATGATTAGTCATCCCTATCTGTATATCCTGTACAGATGTACGGTAGTGTGGTATGAGTAGTCATCCCTATCTGTATATCCTGTACAGATGTGCGGTAGTATATGATTATTCATTCCTATCTGTGCATATCCTGTACAGATGTGCGGTAGTGTGGTATGATTATTCATCCCTATCTGTGTATCTATACAGATTTGCGGTAGTGTGGTATGATTAGTCATCACTATCTGTATATACAGATGTACGGCTGTGTGGTATGATTATTCATCCCTATCTGTATATCCTGTACAGATGTACGGTTGTGTGGTATGATTAGTCATCCCTATCTGTATATCCCGTACAGATGTACGGTTGTTGTGGTATGATTAGTCATCCTATCAGTATATCCTGTACAGATGTACGGTAGTGTGGTATGATTATGATTATTCATCCCTATCTGTATATCCTGTACAGATGTACGGTAGTGTGCTATGATTAGTCATCCCTATCTGTATATCCTGTACAGATGTGCGGTAGTGTGGTACGATTATTCATCCCTATCTGTGTATCCTGTACAGATGTGCGGTAGTGTGGTATGATTAGTCATCCCTATCTGTGTATCCTGTACAGATGTGCGTTAGTGTGGTATGATTAGTCATCCCTATCTGTGTATCCTGTACAGATGTACGGTAGTGTGGTACGATTAGTCATCCCTATCTGTATATCCTGTATAGATGTGCGGTAGTGTGGTATGATTAGTCATCCCTATCTGTATGTCCTGTACAGATGTACGGTAGTGTGGTATGATTAGTCATCCCTATCTGTATATCCTGTACAGATGTACGGTTGTGTGGTATGATTAGTCATCCCTATCTGTATATCCTATACAAAAGTACGGCTGTGTGGTATGATTAGTCATCCCTATGTGTATATCCTGTACAGATGTGCGGTAGTGTGGTATGATTAGTCATCCCTATCTGTATATCCTGTACAGATGTGCGGTAGTGTGGTATGATTATTCATCCCTATCTGTATATCCTGTACTGATGTACGGTAATGTGGTATGATTAGTCATCCCTATCTGTATATCCTGTACAGATGTGCGGTAGTGTGGTATGATTATTCATCCCTATCTGTATATCCTGTACAGATGTACGGTAGTGTGGTATGATTAGTCATCCCTATCTGTATATCCTGTACAGATGTATGGTAGTGTGGTATGATTAGTCATCCCTATCTGTATATCCTGTACAGATGTACGGTAGTGTGGTATGATTAGCCATCCCTATCTGTATATCCTGTACAGATGTACGGTAGTGTGGTATGATTATTAATCCCAATCTGTATATCCTGTACAGATGTACGGTAGTGTGGTATGATTAGTCATCCCTATCTGTATATCCTGTACAGATGTACGGTAGTGTGGTATGATTATTCATCCCTATCTGTATATCCTGTACAGATGTACGGTTGTGTGGTATGATTATTCATCCCTATGTGTATATCCTGTACAGATGTACGGTAGTGTGGTATGATTAGTCATCCCTATCTGTATATCCTGTACAGATGTGCGGTAGTGTGGTATGGTTATTCATCCCTATCTGTATATCCTGTACAGATGTACGGTTGTGTGGTATGATTATTCATCCCCATCTGTATATCCTGTACAGATGTACGGTAGTGTGGTATGATTATTCATCGCTATCTGTACATCCTGTACAGATGTACGGTAGTGTGGTATGATTATTCATCCTTATCTGTACATCCTGTACAGATGTACGGTAGTGTGCTATGATTAGTCATCCTTATCTGTATATCCTGCAAAGATGTACGGTAGTGTGGTATGATTAGTCATCCCTATCTGTATATCCTGCACAGATGTACGGTAGTGTGATATGATTAGTCATCCCTGTCTGTATATCCTGTACAGATGTACGGTAGTGTGGTATGATTATTCATCCTTATCTGTATATCCTGTACAGATGTACGGTAGTGTGGTATGATTATTCATCCCTATCTGTATATCCTGTACAGATGTACGGTAGTGTGGTATGATTATTCATCCCTATCTGTGTATCCTGTACAGATGTACGGTAGTGTGGTATGATTAGTCATCCCTATCTGTATATCCTGTACAGATGTGCGGTTGTGTGGTATGATTAGTCATCCATATCTGTATATCCTGTACAGATGTACGGTAGTGTGGCATGATTATTCATCCCTATCTGTATATCCTGTACAGATGTACGGTAGTGTGGTATGATTAGTCATCCCTATCTGTATATCATGTACAGATGTACGGTAGTGTGGTATGATTAGTCATCCCTATCTGTATATCGTGTACAGATGTACGGTAGTGTGGTATGATTAGTCATCCCTATCTGTATATCCTGTACAGATGTACGGTAGTGTGGTATAATTATTCATCCCTATCTGTATATCCTGTACAGATGTACGGTAGTGCGGTATGATTAGTCATCCCTATCTGTATATCCTGTACAGATGTACGGTAGTGTGCTATGATTAGTCATCCCTAGCTGTATATCCTGTACAGATGTACGGTAGTGTGGTATGATTAGTCATCCCTATCTGTATATCCTGTACAGATGTACGGTAGTGTGGTATGATTAGTCATCCCTATCTGTATATCCTGTACAGATGTACGGTTGTGTGGTATGATTATTCCTCCCTATCTGTATATCCTATACAGATGTACGGTAGTGTGGTATGATTAGTCATCCCTATCTGTGTATCCTGTACAGATGTACGGCAGTGTGGTATGATTAGTCATCCCTATCTGTATATCCTGTACAGATGTACGGTTGTGTCGTATGATTATTCATCCCTATCTGTGTATCTTGTACAGATGTGCGGTGGTATGGTATGATTAGTCATCCCTATCTGTATATCCTGTACAGATGTACGGTAGTGTCGTATGATTAGTCATCCTTATCTGTATATCCTGTACAGATGTACGGTAGTGTGGTATGATTAGTCATCCCTATCTGTATATCCTGTACAGATGTACGGTAGTGTTCTATGATTAGTCATCCCTATCTGTATATCCTGTACAGATGTGCGGTAGTGTGGTACGATTATTCATCCCTATCTGTGTATCCTGTACAGATGTGCGGTAGTGTGGTATGATTAGTCATCCCTATCTGTGTATCCTGTACAGATGTGCGTTAGTGTGGTATGATTAGTCATCCCTATCTGTGTATCCTGTACAGATGTACGGTAGTGTGGTACGATTAGTCATCCCTATCTGTATATCCTGTATAGATGTGCGGTAGTGTGGTATGATTAGTCATCCCTATCTGTATGTCCTGTACAGATGTACGGTAGTGTGGTATGATTAGTCATCCCTATCTGTATATCCTGTACAGATGTACGGTTGTGTGGTATGATTAGTCATCCCTATCTGTATATCCTATACAAAAGTACGGCTGTGTGGTATGATTAGTCATCCCTATGTGTATATCCTGTACAGATGTGCGGTAGTGTGGTATGATTAGTCATCCCTATCTGTATATCCTGTACAGATGTGCGGTAGTGTGGTATGATTATTCATCCCTATCTGTATATCCTGTACTGATGTACGGTAATGTGGTATGATTAGTCATCCCTATCTGTATATCCTGTACAGATGTGCGGTAGTGTGGTATGATTATTCATCCCTATCTGTATATCCTGTACAGATGTACGGTAGTGTGGTATGATTAGTCATCCCTATCTGTATATCCTGTACAGATGTATGGTAGTGTGGTATGATTAGTCATCCCTATCTGTATATCCTGTACAGATGTACGGTAGTGTGGTATGATTAGCCATCCCTATCTGTATATCCTGTACAGATGTACGGTAGTGTGGTATGATTATTAATCCCAATCTGTATATCCTGTACAGATGTACGGTAGTGTGGTATGATTAGTCATCCCTATCTGTATATCCTGTACAGATGTACGGTAGTGTGGTATGATTATTCATCCCTATCTGTATATCCTGTACAGATGTACGGTTGTGTGGTATGATTATTCATCCCTATGTGTATATCCTGTACAGATGTACGGTAGTGTGGTATGATTAGTCATCCCTATCTGTATATCCTGTACAGATGTGCGGTAGTGTGGTATGGTTATTCATCCCTATCTGTATATCCTGTACAGATGTACGGTTGTGTGGTATGATTATTCATCCCCATCTGTATATCCTGTACAGATGTACGGTAGTGTGGTATGATTATTCATCGCTATCTGTACATCCTGTACAGATGTACGGTAGTGTGGTATGATTATTCATCCCTATCTGTACATCCTGTACAGATGTACGGTAGTGTGCTATGATTAGTCATCCTTATCTGTATATCCTGCAAAGATGTACGGTAGTGTGGTATGATTAGTCATCCCTATCTGTATATCCTGCACAGATGTACGGTAGTGTGATATGATTAGTCATCCCTGTCTGTATATCCTGTACAGATGTACGGTAGTGTGGTATGATTATTCATCCCTATCTGTATATCCTGTACAGATGTACGGTAGTGTGGTATGATTATTCATCCCTATCTGTATATCCTGTACAGATGTACGGTAGTGTGGTATGATTATTCATCCCTATCTGTGTATCCTGTACAGATGTACGGTAGTGTGGTATGATTAGTCATCCCTATCTGTATATCCTGTACAGATGTGCGGTTGTGTGGTATGATTAGTCATCCATATCTGTATATCCTGTACAGATGTACGGTAGTGTGGCATGATTATTCATCCCTATCTGTATATCCTGTACAGATGTACGGTAGTGTGGTATGATTAGTCATCCCTATCTGTATATCATGTACAGATGTACGGTAGTGTGGTATGATTAGTCATCCCTATCTGTATATCGTGTACAGATGTACGGTAGTGTGGTATGATTAGTCATCCCTATCTGTATATCCTGTACAGATGTACGGTAGTGTGGTATGATTATTCATCCCTATCTGTATATCCTGTACAGATGTACGGTAGTGCGGTATGATTAGTCATCCCTATCTGTATATCCTGTACAGATGTACGGTAGTGTGCTATGATTAGTCATCCCTAGCTGTATATCCTGTACAGATGTACGGTAGTGTGGTATGATTAGTCATCCCTATCTGTATATCCTGTACAGATGTACGGTAGTGTGGTATGATTAGTCATCCCTATCTGTATATCCTGTACAGATGTACGGTAGTGTGGTATGATTATTCATCCCTATCTGTATATCCTATACAGATGTACGGTAGTGTGGTATGATTATTCATCCCTATCTGTATATCCTGTACAGATGTACGGTAGTGTGGTATGATTATTCATCCCTATCTGTATATCCTGTACAGATGTACGGTCGTGTGGTATGATTAGTCATCCCTATCTGTATGTCCTGTACAGATGTACGGTAGTGTGGTATGATTATTCATCCCTATCTGTATATCCTGTACAGATGTACGGTAGTGTGGTATGATTAGTCATCCCTATCTGTATATCCTGTGCAGATGTACGGTTGTGTGGTATGATTATTCCTCCCTATCTGTATATCCTGTACAGATGTACGGTAGTGTGGTATGATTAGTCATCCCTACCTGTGTATCCTGTACAGATGTACGGTAGTGTGGTATGATTAGTCATCCCTATCTGTATATCCTGTACAGATTTACGGTAGTGTGGTATTATTAGTCATCCCTATCTGTATATCCAGTACAGATGTACGGTTGTGTGGTATGATTATTCATCCCTATCTGTGTATCCTGTACAGATGTGCGGTAGCATGGTATGATTAGTCATCCCTATCTGTATATCCTGTACAGATGTACGGTAGTGTGGTATGATTAGTCATCCCTATCTGTCTATCCTGTACAGATGTACGGTAGTGTGGTATGATTAGTCATCCCTATCTGTATATCCTGTACAGATGTACGGTAGTGTGCTATGATTAGTCATCCCTATCCGTATATCCTGTACAGATGTGCGATAGTGTGGTACGATTATTCATCCCTATCTGTGTATCCTGTACAGATGTGTGGTAGTGTGGTATGATTAGTCATCCCTATCTGTGTATCCTGTACAGATGTGCGTTAGTGTGGTATGATTAGTCATCCCTATCTGTGTATCCTGTACAGATGTACGGTAGTGTGGTATGATTAGTCATCCCTATCTGTATATCCTGTATAGATGTGCGGTAGTGTGGTATGATTAGTCATCCCTATCTGTATATCCTGTACAGATGTACGGTAGTGTGGTATGATTATTCATCCCTATCTGTATATCCTGTACAGATGTACGGTAGTGTGGTATGATTATTCATCCCTATCTGTATATCCTGTACAGATGTACGGTAGTGTAGTATGAGTATTCATCCCTATCTGTATAACCTGAACAGATGTACGGTAGTGTGGTATGATTATTCATCCCTATCTGTATATCCTGTACAGATGTACGGTAGTGTGGTATGATTAGTCATCCCTATCTGTATATCCTGTACAGATGTACGGTAGTGTGGTATGAGTAGTCATCCCTATCTGTATATCCTGTACAGATGTGCGGTAGTGTGCTATGATTATTCATTCCTATCTGTATATCCTGTACAGATGTGCGGTAGTGTGGTATGATTATTCATCCCTATCTGTGTATCCTGTACAGATGTGCGGTAGTGTGGTATGATTAGTCATCACTATCTGTATATCCTGTACAGATGTACGGCTGTGTGGTATGATTATTCATCCCTATCTGTATATCCTGTACAGATGTACGGTTGTGTGGTATGATTAGTCATCCCTATCTGTATATCCCGTACAGATGTACGGTTGTGTGGTATGATTAGTCATCCCTATCTGTATATCCTGTACAGATGTACTGTTGTGTGGTATGATTAGTCATCCCTATCTGTATATCATGTACAGATGTACGGTTGTGTGGTATGATTATTCATCCCTATCTGTATATCCTGTACAGATGTACGGTAGTGTGGTATGATTAGTGATCCCTATCTGTATATCCTGTACAGATGTACGGTAGTGTGGTATGATTATTCATCCCTATCTGTATATCCTGTACAGATGTACGGTAGTGTGGTATGATTAGTCATCCCTATCTGTATATCCTGTACAGATGTACGGTAGTGTGGTATCTGTATATCCTGTACAAGTAATGAGGCCAGTGTGGTATGATTAGTCATCTATCTGTATATCCTGTACAGATGTATGAACAATTATTGGTATGATTATTCATCCCCCTATCTGTATATCTATAATACAGATGTACGGTAATTGTGGTATGATTAGTCATCCCTATCTGTATATCCTGTACAACGCAGATAGTGTGGTATGATTATTCATCCCTATCTGTATATCTCCTGTGAATGTACGGTAGTGTGGTATGATTAGTCATCCCTATCTGTATATCCTGTACAGATTTACGGTTTATAATATTGGTATGATTAGTCATCTATCTCTCCCTTATCCCGTACAGAAGATGTACGGTTGTGGTATGATTATTCATCCCTATCTGTATATCCTGTACTGATGTACGGTAATGTGGTATGATTAGTCATCCCTATCTGTATATCCTGTACAGATGTGCGGTAGTGTGGTATGATTATTCATCCCTATCTGTATATCCTGTACAGATGTACGGTAGTGTGGTATGATTATTCATCCCTATCTGTATATCCTGTACAGATGTACGGTTGTGTGGTATGATTATTCATCCCCATCTGTATATCCTGTACAGATGTACGGTAGTGTGGTATGATTAGTCATCCCTATCTGTATATCCTGTACAGATGTATGGTAGTGTGGTATGATTATTCATCCCTATCTGTATATCCTGTACAGATGTACGGTAGTGTGGTATGATTAGTCATCCCTATCTGTATATCCTGTACAGATGTACGGTAGTGTGGTATGATTATTCATCCCTATCTGTATATCCTGTACAGATGTACGGTAGTGTGGTATGATTAGTCATCCCTATCTGTATATCCCGTACAATGTACGGTTGTGTGGTATGATTAGTCATCCCTATCTGTATATCCTGTACAGATGTACTGTTGTCTGGTATGATTAGTCATCCCTATCTGTATATCATGTACAGATGTACGGTTGTGTGGTATGATTATTCATCCCTATCTGTATATCCTGTACAGATGTACGGTAGTGTGGTATGATTAGTGATCCCTATCTGTATATCCTGTACAGATGTACGGTAGTGTGGTATGATTATTCATCCCTATCTGTATATCCTGTACAGATGTACGGTAGTGTGGTATGATTAGTGATCCCTATCTGTATATCCTGTACAGATGTACGGTAGTGTGGTATGATTATTCATCCCTATCTGTATATCCTGTACAGATGTACGGTTGTGTGGTATGATTATTCATCCCCATCTGTATATCCTGTACAGATGTACGGTAGTGTGGCATGATTATTCATCGCTATCTGTACATCCTGTACAGATGTACGGTAGTGTGGTATGATTATTCATCCCTATCTGTACATCCTGTACAGATGTACGGTAGTGTGCTATGATTAGTCATCCTTATCTGTATATCCTGCAAAGATGTACGGTAGTGTGGTATGATTAGTCATCCCTATCTGTATATCCTGCACAGATGTACGGTAGTGTGATATGATTAGTCATCCCTGTCTGTATATCCTGTACAGATGTACGGTAGTGTGGTATGATTATTCATCCCTATCTGTATATCCTGTACAGATGTACGGTAGTGTGGTATGATTATTCATCCCTATCTGTATATCCTGTACAGATGTACGGTAGTGTGGTATGATTATTCATCCCTATCTGTGTATCCTGTACAGATGTACGGTAGTGTGGTATGATTAGTCATCCCTATCTGTATATCCTGTACAGATGTGCGGTTGTGTGGTATGATTAGTCATCCATATCTGTATATCCTGTACAGATGTACGGTAGTGTGGCATGATTATTCATCCCTATCTGTATATCCTGTACAGATGTACGGTAGTGTGGTATGATTAGTCATCCCTATCTGTATATCATGTACAGATGTACGGTAGTGTGGTATGATTAGTCATCCCTATCTGTATATCGTGTACAGATGTACGGTAGTGTGGTATGATTAGTCATCCCTATCTGTATATCCTGTACAGATGTACGGTAGTGTGGTATGATTATTCATCCCTATCTGTATATCCTGTACAGATGTACGGTAGTGTGGTATGATTAGTCATCCCTATCTGTATATCCTGTACAGATGTACGGTAGTGTGTATGATTAGTCATCCCTAGTATATCCTGTACAGATGTACGGTAGTGTGGTATGATTAGTCATCCCTATCTGTATATCCTGTACAGATGTACGGTAGTGTGGTATGATTAGTCATCCCTATCTGTATATCCTGTACAGATGTACGGTAGTGTGGTATGATTATTCATCCCTATCTGTATATCCTGTACAGATGTACGGTAGTGTGGTATGATTAGTCATCCCTATCTGTATATCCTGTACAGATGTACGGTAGTGTGGTATGATTATTCATCCCTATCTGTGTATCCTGAACAGATGTACGGTAGTGTGGTATGATTATTCATCCCTATCTGTATATCCTGTACTGATGTACGGTAATGTGGTATGATTAGTCATCCCTATCTGTATATCCTGTACAGATGTACGGTAGTGTGGTATGATTATTCATCCCTATCTGTATATCCTGTACAGGTGTACGGTAGTGTGATATGATTAGTCATCCCTGTCTGTATATCCTGTACAGATGTACGGTAGTGTGGTGTGGTTTGTCATCCCTATCTGTATATCCTGTACAGATGTACGGTAGTGTGATATGATTAGTCATCCCTATCTGTATATACTGTGCAGATGTACGGTAGTGTGGTATGATTATTCATCCCTATCTGTATATCCTGTACAGATGTACGGTAGTGTGGTATGATTATTCATCACTATCTGTATATCCTGTACAGATGTACGGTAGTGTGGTATGATTATTCATCCCTATCTGTATATCCTGTACAGATGTACGGTAGTGTGCTATGATTAGTCATCCCTATCTGTATATCCTGTACAGATGTACGGTTGTGTGGTATGATTATTCATCCCTATCTGTGTATCCTGTACAGATGTACGGTAGTGTGGTATGATTATTCATCCCTATCTGTATATCCTGTACAGATGTACGGTAGTGTGGTATGATTAGTCATCCCTATCTGTATATCCTGCACAGATGTACGGTAGTGTGGTATGATTAGCCATCCCTATCTGTATATCCTGTACAGATGTACGGTAGTGTGATATGATTAGTCATCCCTGTCTGTATATCCTGTACAGATGTACGGTAGTGTGGTATGATTATTCATCCCTATCTGTATATCCTGTACATATGTACGGTTGTGTGGTATGATTATTCATCCCTATCTGTATATCCTGTACAGATGTACGGTAGTATGGTATGATTATTCATCCCTATCTGTATATCCTGTACAGATGTACGGTAGTGTGATATGATTAGTCATCCCTGTCTGTATATCCTGTACAGATGTACGGTAGTGTGGTATGATTTGTCATCCCTATCTGTATATCCTGTACAGATGTACGGTAGTGTGATATGATTAGTCATCCCTATCTGTATATACTGTACAGATGTACGGTAGTGTGGTATGATTATTCATCCCTATCTGTATATCCTGTACAGATGTACGGTAGTGTGGTATGATTATTCATCACTATCTGTATATCCTGTACAGATGTACGGTAGTGTGGTATGATTATTCATCCCTATCTGTATATCCTGTACAGATGTACGGTAATGCGGTATGATTAGTCATCCCTATCTGTATATCCTGTACAGATGTACGGTTGTGTGGTATGATTATTCATCCCTATCTGTGTATCCTGTACAGATGTACGGTAGTGTGGTATGATTATTCATCCCTATCTGTGTATCATGTACGGTAGTGTGGTATGAATATTCATCCCTATCTGTATATCCTGTACAGATGTACGGTAGTGTGGTATGATTAGTCATCCCTATCTGTATATCCTGCACAGATGTACGGTAGTGTGGTATGATTAGGTATCCCTATCTGTATATCCTGTACAGATGTACGGTAGTGTGGTATGATTATTCATCCCTATCTGTATATCCTGTACAGATGTACGGTAGTGTGGTATGATTATTCATCCCTATCTGTATATCCTGTACAGATGTACGGTAGTGTGGTATGCTTATTCATCCCTATCTGTATATCCTGTACAGATGTACGGTAGTGTGCTATGATTAGTCATCCCTATCTGTATATCCTGTACAGATGTAGGGTTGTGTGGTATGATTATTCATCCCTATCTGTGTAAAATGTACAGATGTACGGTAGTGTGGTATGATTAGTCATCCCTATCTGTGTATCCTGTACAGATGTACGGTAGTGTGGTATGAATATTCATCCCTATCTGTATATCCTGTACAGATGTACGGTAGTGTGGTATGATTAGTCATCCCTATCTGTATCCTGTACAGATGTACGGTAGTGTGGTATGCTTAGTCATCCCTATCTGTATATCCTGTACAGATGTACGGTTGTGTGGTATGATTAGTCATCCCTATCTGTATATCCTGTACAGATGTGCGGTAGTGTGGTATGATTAGTCATCCCTATCTGTATATCCTGTACAGATGTGCGGTTGTGTGGTATGATTATTCATCCCTATCTGTATATCCTGTACAGATATACGGTTGTGTGGTATGATTATTCATCCCTATCTGTATATCCTGTACAGATGTACGGTAGTGTGGTATGATTATTCATCCCTATCTGTATATCCTGTACAGATGTACGGTAGTGGGGTATGATTATTCATCCCTATCTGTATATCCTATACAGATGTACGGTAGTGTGCTATGTTTAGTCATCCCTATCTGTATATCCTGTACAGATGTACGGTAGTGTGGTATGATTAGTCATCCCTATCTGTATATCCTGTACAGATGTACGGTAGTGTGATATGATTAGTCATCCCTATCTGTATATCCTGTACAGATGTACGGTTGTGTGGTATGATTATTCATCCATATCTGTATATCCTGTACAGATGTACGGTTGTGTGGTATGATTAGTCATCCCTATCTGTATATCCTGTACAGATGTACGGTAGTGTGCTATGATTATTCATCCCTATCTGTATATCCTGTACAGATTTACGGTAGTGTGGTATGATTAGTCATCCCTATCTGTATATCCTATACAGATGTGCGGTAGTGTGGTATGATTAGTCATCCCTATCTGTATATCCTGTACAGATTTACGGTAGTGTGGTATGATTATTCATCCCTATCTGTATATCCTGTACAGATGTGCGGTAGTGTGGTATGACTTGTCATCCCTATCTGTATATCCTGTACAGATGTACGGTAGTGTGATATGATTAGTCATCCATATCTGTATATCCTGTACAGTTGTACGGTAGTGTGGTATGATTAGTCATCCCTATCTGTATATCCTGTACAGTTGTACGGTAGTGTGGTATGAATATTCATCCCTATCTGTATATCCTGTACAGATGTACGGTAGTGTGGTATGATTAGTCATCCCTATCTGTATCCTGTACAGATGTACGGTAGTGTGGTATGCTTAGTCATCCCTATCTGTATATCCTGTACAGATGTACGGTGTAGTGTGGTATGATTAGTCATCCCTTATTCGTATATCCTGTACAGATGTACGGTAGTGTGGTAAGCGATTAGTCATCCCTATCTGTATCCTGTACAGAGATGTGCTGGTAAGTGTGGTATGCTTAGGTCATCCCTCTCTGTATATCCTGTACAGATGTATTGCAGTGTGCTATGATTAGTCATCCCTTTATCTGTATATCCTGCCACAGATGTCGGGTAGTGTGAAGTGATTAGTCATCCCCTATCTGTATCCTGTACAGATACGGTAGTGTGGTATGCTTAGTCATCCTCTCTGTATATCCTGTACAGATGTACGGTAGTGTGGTATGCTTAGTCATCCCTATCCGTATATCCTGTACAGATGTACCGTTGTGTGGTATGATTAGTCATCCCTATCTGTATATCCTGTACAGATGTACGGTAGTGTGGTATGATTAGTCATCCCTATCTGTATATCCTGTACAGATGTACGGTAGTGTGGTATGATTAGTCATCTCTATATGTATATCCTGTACAGATGTACGGTAGTGTGGTATGATTATTCATCCCTATCTGTATATCCTGTACAGAGGTACGGTAGTGTGGTATGATTATTCATCCCTATCTGTATATCCTGTACAGATGTACGGTTGTGTGGTATGATTATTCATCCCTATCTGTATATCCTGTACAGATGTGCGGTAGTGTGTTATGATTAGCCATCCCTATCTGTATATCCTGTACAGATGTACGGTTGTGTGGTATGATTATTCATCCCTATCTGTATATCCTGTACAGATGTACGGTTGTGTGGTATGATTAGTCATCCCTATCTGTATATCCTGTACAGATGTACGGTAGTGTGGTATGATTAGTAATCCCTATCTGTATATCTTGTACAGATGTACGGTTGTGTGGTATGATTATTCATCCCTATCTGTATATCCTGTACAGATGTGCGGTAGTGTGGTATGATTAGTCATCCCTATCTGTATATCCTGTACAGATGTACGGTAGTGTGGTATGATTAGTCATCCCTATCTGTATATCCTGAACAGATGTACGGTAGTGTGATATGATTATTCACCCTATCTGTATATCCTGTACAGATGTACGGTAGTGTGGTATGATTAGTCATCCCTATCTGTATATCCTGTACAGATGTACGGTAGTGTGCTATGATTAGTCATCCCTATCTGTATATCCTGTACAGATGTACGGTAGTGTGGTATGATTAGTCATCCCTATCTGTATATCCTGTACAGATGTACGGTAGTGTGGTATGATTAGTCATCCCTATCTGTATATCCTGTACAGATGTACGGTAGTGTGGTATGATTATTCATCCCTATCTGTATATCCTGTACAGATGTACGGTAGTGTGGTATGATTATTCACCCCTATCTGTATATCCTGTACAGTTGTACGGTAGTGTGTATATGATTATTCATCCCTATCTGTATATCCTGTACAGATGTACGGTAGTGTGGTATGATTATTCATCCCTATCTGTATATCCTGTACAGATGGACGGTTGTGTGGTATGATTAGTCATCCCTATCTGTATATCCTGTACAGATGTACGGTAGTGTGGTATGATTATTCATCCCTATCTGTATATCCTGTACAGATGTACGGTGGTGTGGTATGATTAGTCATCCCTATCTGTATATCCTGCACAGATGTACGGTTGTGTAGTATGATTATTCATCCCTATCTGTGTATCCTGTACAGATGTACGGTAGTGTGGTATGATTAGTCGTCCCTATCTGTGTATCCTGTACAGATGTACGGTAGTGTGGTATGATTAGTCATCCCTATCTGTATATCCTGTACAGATGTACGGTAGCGTGGTATGATTAGTCATCCCTATCTGTATATCCTGTACAGATGTACGGTTGTGTGGTATGATTATTCATCCCTATCTGTGTATCCTGTACAGATGTGCGGTAGTATGGTATGATTAGTCATCCCTATCTGTATATCCTGTACAGATGTACGGTTGTGTGGTATGATTATTCATCCCTATCTGTATATCCTGTACAGATGTACGGTTGTGTGGTATGATTATTCATCCCTATCTGTATATCCTGTACAGATGTACGGTAGTGTGGTATGATTAGTCATCCCTATCTGTATATCCTGTACAGATGTACGGTAGTGTGGTATGATTATTCATCCCTATCTGTATATCCTGTACAGATGTACGGTAGTGTGGTATGATTAGTCATCCCTATCTGTATATCCTGTACAGATGTATGGTAGTGTGGTATGATTATTCATCCCTATCTGTATATCCTGTACAGATGTACGGTAGTGTGGTATGATTATTCATCCCTATCTGTATATCCTGTACAGATGTACGGTAGTGTGGTACGATTATTCATCCCTATCTGTATATCCTGTACAGATGTACGGTAGTGTGGTATGATTATTCATCCCTATATGTATATCGTGTACAGATGTACGGTAGTGTGGTATGATTAGTCATCCCTATCTGTATATCCTGTACAGATGTACGGTAGTGTGATATGATTAGTCATCCCTATCTGTATATCCTGTACAGATGTGCGGTAGTGTGCTATGATTATTCATCCCTATCTGTATATCCTGTACAGATGTGCGGTTGTGTGGTATGATTTTTCATCCCTATCTGTGTATCATGTACAGATGTGCGGTAGTGTGGTATGATTAGTCATCCCTATCTGTATATCCTGTACAGATGTACGGCTGTGTGGTATGATTATTCATCCCTATCTGTATATCCTGTACAGATGTACGGTTGTGTGGTATGATTATTCATCCCTATCTGTATATCCTGTACAGATGTACGGTTGTGTGGTATGATTATGCATCCCTATCTGTATATCCTGTACAGATGTACGGTAGTGTGGTATGATTATTCATCCCTATCTGTATATCCTGTACAGATGTACGGTAGTGTGGTATGATTATTCATCCCTATCTGTGTATCCTGTACAGATGTACGGTAGTGTGGTATGATTAGTCATCCCTATCTGTATATCCTGTACAGATGTACGGTAGTGTGGTATGATTATTCATCCCTATCTGTATATCCTGTACAGATGTACGGTAGTGTGGTATGATTAGTCATCCCTATCTGTATATCCTGTACAGATGTACGGCAGTGTGGTATGATTAGTCATCCCTATCTGTATATCCTGTACAGATGTACGGTAGTGTGGTATGATTAGTCATCCCTATCTGTATATCCTGTACAGATGTACGGTAGTGTGGTATGATTAGTCATCCCTATCTGTATATCCTGTACAGATGTACGGTAGTGTGGTATGATTATTCATCCCTATCTGTATATCCTGTACAGATGTACGGTAGTGTGGTATGATTAGTCATCCCTATCTGTATATCCTGTACAGATGTACGGTAGTGTGCTATGATTAGTCATCCCTATCTGTATATCCTGTACAGATGTACGGTAGTGTGGTATGATTAGTCATCCCTATCTGTATATCCTGTACAGATGTACGGTAGTGTGGTATGATTAGTCATCCCTATCTGTATATCCTGTACAGATGTACGGTAGTGTGGTATGATTATTCATCCCTATCTGTATATCCTGTGCAAATGTACGGTAGTGTGGTATGATTAGTCATCCCTATCTGTATATCCTGTACAGATGTACGGTAGTGTGCTATGATTAGTCATCCCTATCTGTATATCCTATACAGATGTACGGTAGTGTGGTATGATTAGTCATCCCTATCTGTATATCCTGTACAGATGTACGGTAGTGTGGTATGATTAGTCCTCCCTATCTGTATATCCTGTACAGATGTGCGGTAGTGTGGTATGATTATTCCTCCCTATCTGTATATCCTGTGCAGATGTACGGTAGTGTGCTATGATTAGTCATCCCTATCTGTATATCCTGTACAGATGTACGGTAGTGTGGTATGATTAGTCATCCCTATCTGTATATCCTGTACAGATGTACGGTAGTGTGGTATGATTAGTCATCCCTATCTGTATATCCTTTACAGATGTACGGTAGTGTGGTATGATTAGTCATCCCTATCTGTATATCCTGTACAGATGTACGGTAGTGTGGTATGATTAGTCATCCCTATCTGTATATCCTGTACAGATGTACGGTAGTGTGGTATGATTATTCATCCCTATCTGTATATCGTGTACAGATGTACGGAGTGCTGTATGATTAGTCATCCCTATCTGTATATCCTGTAGAGATGTACGGTAGTGTGCTATGATTAGTCATCCTTATCTGTATATCCTGTACAGATGTACGGTAGTGTGGTATGATTAGTCATCCCTATCTGTGTATCCTGTACAGATGTACGGTAGTGTGGTATGATTAGTCATCCCTATCTGCATATCCTGTACAGATGTACGGTTGTGTGGTATGATTAGTCATCCCTATCTGTATATCCTGTACAGATGTACGGTAGTGTGGTATGATTAGACATCCCTATCTGTGTATCCTGTACAGATGTACGGTAGTGTGGTAT
Source organism: Hanleya hanleyi (assembly GCA_036873755.1). Lineage (NCBI taxonomy): Eukaryota > Metazoa > Mollusca > Polyplacophora > Lepidopleurida > Hanleyidae > Hanleya > Hanleya hanleyi. The sequence continues at coordinate 24,004 of JAVTVY010007408.1, read as the reverse complement.
GATTAGTCAACCCTATCTGTGTATCCTGTACAGATGTGCGTTAGTGTGGTATGATTAGTCATCCCTATCTGTGTATCCTGTACAGATGTGCGTTAGTGTGGTATGATTAGTCATCCCTATCTGTATATCCTGTACAGATGTACGGTAGTGTGGTATGATTAGTCATCCCTATCTGTATATCCTGTACAGATGTGCGGTAGTGTGGTATGATTAGTCATCCCTATCTGTGTATCCTGTACAGAGGTATGGTAGTGTGGTATGATTATTCATCCCTATCTGTATATCCTGTACAGATGTACGGTAGTGTGGTATGATTAGTCATCCCTATCTGTATATCCTGTACAGATGTGCGGTAGTGTGGTATGATTAGTCATCCCTATCTGTATATCCTGTACAGATGTACGGTTGTGTGGTATGATTATTCATCCCTATCTGTATATCCTGTACAGATGTACGGTAGTATGGTATGATTATTTATCCCTATCTGTATATCCTGTACAGATGTACGGTAGTGTGATATGATTATTCTTCCTTATCTGTATATCCTGTACAGATGTACGGTAGTGTGCTATGATTAGTCATCCCTATCTGTATATCCTGCACAGATGTACGGTAGTGTGGTATGATTAGTCATCCCTATCTGTATATCCTGTACAGATGTACGGTAGTGTGATATGATTAGTCATCCCTGTCTGTATATCCTGTACAGATGTACGGTAGTGTGGTATGATTATTCATCCCTATCTGTATATCCTGTACAGATGTGCGGTAGTGTGGTATGATTATTCATCCCTATCTGTATATCCTGTACAGATGTATGGTAGTGTGGTATGATTATTCATCCCTATCTGTGTATCCTGTACAGATGTACGGTAGTGTGGTATGATTAGTCATCCCTATCTGTATATCCTGTACAGATGTACGGTGGTGTGGTATGATTAGTCATCCATATCTGTATATCCTGTACAGATGTACGGTAGTGTGGCATGATTATTCATCCCTATCTGTATATGCTGTACAGATGTACGGTAGTGTGGTATGATTAGTCATCCCTATCTGTATATCCTGTACAGATGTACGGTAGTGTGGTATGATTATTCATCCCTATCTGTATATCCTGTACAGATGTACGGTAGTGTGGTATGACTATTCATCCCTATCTGTGTATCCTGTACAGATGTACGGTAGTGTGGTATGATTAGTCATCCCTATCTGTATATCCTGTACAGATGTACGGTAGTGTGGTATGATTAGTCATCCCTATCTGTATATCCTGTACAGATGTACGGTAGTGTGGTATGATTAGTCATCCCTATCTGTATATCCTGTACAGATGTACGGTAGTGTGGTATGATTATTCATCCCTATCTGTATATCCTGTACAGATGTACGGAGTGCTGTATGATTAGTCATCCCTATCTGTATATCCTGTAGAGATGTACGGTAGTGTGCTATGATTAGTCATCCTTATCTGTATATCCTGTACAGATGTACGGTAGTGTGGTATGATTAGTCATCCCTATCTGTATATCCTGTACAGATGTACGGTAGTGTGGCATGATTAGTCATCCCTATCTGTATATCCTGTACAGATGTACGGTTGTGTGGTATGATTAGTCATCCCTATCTGTATATCCTGTACAGATGTACGGTAGTGTGGTATGATTAGTCATCCCTATCTGCGTATCCTGTACAGATGTACGGTAGTGTGGTATGATTAGTCATCCCTATCTGTGTATCCTGTACAGATGTGCGTTAGTGTGGTATGATTAGTCATCCCTATCTGTGTATCCTGTACAGATGTGCGTTAGTGTGGTATGATTAGTCATCCCTATCTGTATATCCTGTACAGAGGTACGGTAGTGTGGTATGATTAGTCATCCCTATCTGTATATCCTGTACAGATGTGCGGTAGTGTGGTATGATTAGTCATCCCTATCTGTGTATCCTGTACAGAGGTATGGTAGTGTGGTATGATTATTCATCCCTATCTGTATATCCTGTACAGATGTACGGTAGTGTGGTATGATTAGTCATCCCTATCTGTATATCCTGTACAGATGTACGGTAGTGTGGTATGATTATTCATCCCTATCTGTATATCCTGTACAGCTTTACGGTAGTGTGGTACGATTATTCATCCCTATCTGTATATCCTGTACAGATGTACGGTAGTGTGGTATGATTATTCATCCCTATATGTATATCCTGTACAGATGTACGGTAGTGTGGTATGATTAGTCATCCCTATCTGTATATCCTGTACAGATGTACGGTAGTGTGATATGATTAGTCATCCCTATCTGTATATCCTGTACAGATGTACGGTTGTGTGGTATGATTATTCATCCCTATCTGTATATCCTGTACAGATGTACGGTAGTGTGGTATGATTATTCATCCCTATCTGTATATCCTGTACAGATGTACGGTAGTGGGGTATGATTATTCATCCCTATCTGTATATCCTATACAGATGTACGGTAGTGTGCTATGTTTAGTCATCCCTATCTGTATATCCTGTACAGATGTACGGTAGTGTGGTATGATTAGTCATCCCTGTCTGTGTATCCTGTACAGATGTACGGTAGTGTGGTATGATTAGTCATCCCTATCTGTATATCCTGTACAGATGTACGGTAGTGTGGTATGATTAGTCATCCCTATCTGTATATCCTGTACAGTTGTCCGGTAGTGTGGTATGATTAGTCATCCCTATCTGTATACCCTGTACAGATGTACGGTAGTGTGGTATGATTATTCATCCCTATCTGTATATCCTGTACAGATGTACGGTAGTGTGGTATGATTAGTCATCCCTATCTGTATATCCTGTACAGATGTACGGTAGTGTGCTATGATTAGTCATCCCTATCTGTATATCCTGTACAGATGTACGGTAGTGTGGTATGATTAGTTATCCCTATCTGTATATCCTGTACAGATGTACGGTAGTGTGGTATGATTAGTCATCCCTATCTGTATATCCTGTACAGATGTACGGTAGTGTGGTATGATTATTCATCCCTATCTGTATATCCTGTACAGATGCACGGCAGTGTGGTATGATTATTCATCCCTATCTGTATATCCTGTACAGTTGTACGGTAGTGTGGTATGATTATTCATCCCTATCTGTATATCCTGTACAGATGTACGGTAGTGTGGTATGATTATTCATCCCTATCTGTATATCCTGTACAGATGTACGGTTGTGTGGTATGATTAGTCATCCCTATCTGTATATCCTGTACAGATGTACGGTAGTTTGGTATGACTATTCATCCCTATCTGTATATCCTGTACAGATGTACGGTAGTGTGGTATGATTAGTCATCCCTATCTGTATAACCTGTACAGATGTACGGTTGTGTGGTATGATTATTCATCCCTATCTGTGTATCCTGTACAGATGTACGGTAGTGTGGTATGATTAGTCGTCCCTATCTGTGTATCCTGTACAGATGTACGTTAGTGTGGTATGATTAGTCATCCCTATCTGTATATCCTGTACAGATTTACGGTAGCGTGGTATGATTAGTCATCCCTATCTGTATATCCTGTACAGATGTACGGTTGTGTGGTATGATTATTCATCCCTATCTGCGTATCCTGTACAGATGTGCGGTAGTATGGTATGATTAGTCATCCCTATCTGTATATCCTGTACAGATGTACGGTAGTGTGGTATGATTAGTCCTCCCTATCTGTATATCCTGTACAGATGTACGGTTGTGTGGTATGATTATTCATCCCTATCTGTATATCCTGTACAGATGTACGGTAGTGTGGTATGATTATTTATCCCTATCTGTATATCCTGTACAGATGTACGGTAGTGTGATATGATTATTCTTCCTTATCTATATATCCTGTACAGATGTACGGTAGTGTGCTATGATTAGTCATCCCTATCTGTATATCCTGCACAGATGTACGGTAGTGTGGTATGATTAGTCATCCCTATCTGTATATCCTGTACAGATGTCCGGAAGTGTGATATGATTAGTCATCCCTGTCTGTATATCCTGTACAGATGTACGGTAGTGTGGTATGATTATTCATCCCTATCTGTATATCCTGTACAGATGTGCGGTAGTGTGGTATGATTATTCTTCCCTATCTGTATATCCTGTCCAGATGTGTGGTAGTGTGGTATGATTATTCATCCCTATCTGTGTATCCTGTACAGATGTACGGTAGTGTGGTATGATTAGTCATCCCTATCTGTATATCCTGTACAGATGTACGGTTGTGTGGTATGATTAGTCATCCCTATCAGTATATCCTGTACAGATGTACTGTTGTGTGGTATGATTAGTCATCCCTATCTGTATATCATGTACAGATGTACGGTTGTGTGGTATGATTATTCATCCCTATCTGTATATCCTGTACAGATGTACGGTAGTGTGGTATGATTAGTCATCCCTATCTGTATATCCTGTACAGATGTGCGGTAGTGTGGTACGATTATTCATCCCTATCTGTGTATCCTGTACAGATGTGCGGTAGTGTGGTATGATTAGTCATCCCTATCTGTGTATCCTGTACAGATGTGCGTTAGTGTGGTATGATTAGTCATCCCTATCTGTGTATCCTGTACAGATGTACGGTAGTGTGGTACGATTAGTCATCCCTATCTGTATATCCTGTATAGATGTGCGGTAGTGTGGTATGATTAGTCATCCCTATCTGTATGTCCTGTACAGATGTACGGTAGTGTGGTATGATTAGTCATCCCTATCTGTATATCCTGTACAGATGTACGGTTGTGTGGTATGATTAGTCATCCCTATCTGTATATCCTATACAAAAGTACGGCTGTGTGGTATGATTAGTCATCCCTATGTGTATATCCTGTACAGATGTGCGGTAGTGTGGTATGATTAGTCATCCCTATCTGTATATCCTGTACAGATGTACGGTAGTGTGGTATGAGTAGTCATCCCTATCTGTATATCCTGTACAGAGGTACGGTAGTGTGGTATGATTATTCATCCCTATCTGTATATCCTGTACAGATGTACGGTTGTGTGGTATGATTATTCATCCCTATCTGTATATCCTGTACAGATGTGCGGTAGTGTGGTATGATTAGCCATCCCTATCTGTATATCCTGTACAGATGTACGGCTGTGTGGTATGATTATTCATCCCTATCTGTATATCCTGTACAGACGTACGGTTGTGTGGTATGATTAGTCATCCCTATCTGTATATCCCGTACAGATGTACGGTTGTGTGGTATGATTAGTCATCCCTATCTGTATATCCTGTACAGATGTACTGTTGTGTGGTATGATTAGTCATCCCTATCTGTATATCATGTACAGATGTACGGTTGTGTGGTATGATTATTCATCCCTATCTGTATATCCTGTACAGATGTACGGTAGTGTGGTATGATTAGTGATCCCTATCTGTATATCCTGTACAGATGTACGGTAGTGTGGTATGATTATTCATCCCTATCTGTATATCCTGTACAGATGTACGGTAGTGTGGTATGATTAGTCATCCCTATCTGTATATCCTGTACAGATGTACGGTAGTGTGGTATGATTATTCATCCCTATCTGTATATCCTGTACAGATGTACGGTAGTGTGGTATGATTAGTCATCCCTATCTGTATATCCTGTACAGATGTATGGTAGTGTGGTATGATTATTCATCCCTATCTGTACATCCTGTACAGATGTACGGTAGTGTGGTATGATTAGTCATCCCTATCTGTATATCCTGTACAGATGTGCGGTAGTGTGGTATGATTATTCATCCCTATCTGTATATCCTGTACAGATGTACGGTTGTGTGGTATGATTATTCATCCCTATCTGTATATCCTGTACAGATGTACGGTAGTGTGGTATGATTAGTCATCCCTGTCTGTAACGCCAAATGCGTTGCTTTGTTCGACATGTCGTGCTTGGTCATAATGGTCAATCAGCGAATCAGTGAGATTTGAGATAAAATTAGCAAAATCCATTCTACCAGCGCGTGTCATGGAACAGTACACCCTGATTGAAAATAGAGACCAAGGTATGAGTGACCACGACAACAAGGGTGAGGTCTAGAATATTTATCGTTTCAATTCCATTGTGATACCTTCCTTATTTTAAACCTACCTGGCCTGGGGGGCATTATAGCCCCCCCTACCAAACTTTCTTCGCAATCTCCGGAATGACGTCAAATGGAGCGCTGAAACTCCGGGACTTTATAGCTTATCATATTGGGGTCATTTTATTCCCATTTGGATAACCCCCTGAGCAGAGGATCGAGGGTAAATTCAAGATGGCGCCACGCGCGGTACCAGAAAAGTGATGTTTTTGTCATATTTCTTCAAAATTTCTGCTTTTCCGCGACGAAAAGTGGACAAAAACTATTTTATTTCACATCACATTAATATTTACTAATTTATCATGCAGTTTTTACGGAAAAATTGCATAAATAAAAAATTCGGAAAATCCGACCGAAAAATCAACCAAAATATGCCATTTTTGAAAATGACGTCACTGTGACGTCATCAGAGCCGCCGTCTTGGATTTTTTTACATTTTCCGGTAGAGCTTGCCCCAAGTGTATAGTGTGGTAAGTTTCAGCACCCTAGCTCAAGGGGTAAGAAAAAAATTAGGAGGGGTGGGGGGACATCTTGATACGAGTACATCGCCAATAGCAGATATCAAAGCCGTTTGTTTGATGACAAATATTAGGTAAACCTGTCAATCGTTAGCCGTGATCATTTACAGTGTTTCTCAGGCAAGGCTATAGTTAAAACCTCAATTCTTCCTCCTGCATTCCAAGAGAGACAATGCATACCATTCGTTCTGGTTCGCAATTTTAACCCTACCAGACCGTGTGTGTGTGGGGGGGGGGGGGGCATTATGGCCCCCCTAACAAACTTTCTGCGCTATCTTCGGAATGACAAAAAATGGAGAGCTGAAACTCCGTGACTTTATAGTTTATTATATTGGGGTTATTGGCATAATCCCCTGAGCAGAGGATCATTGGTAAATTCAAGACCCACTTGGGGTACCAGAAAAGTGATGTTTTTGCCCTATTTCTTCAAAATTTCTGCTTTTCCGTGATGAAAAGTGGGCAAAAACTATTTTATTTCACATCACATCAATATTTACTAATTTTTTGCGGAGAAAGTGCAAAAATAAAAAAATCGGAAAATCTGACCGGAAAATCTGACCGGAAAATCGACGAAAAATGCCGTTTTTGAAAATGACGTCACTGTGACGTCATCAAAGCGACCATCTTGGATTTTTTTACATTTTCTGGTAGAGCTTGATCCAAGGGTATAGGGTTATAAATTTCAGCACCCCTGGCTCAAGGGGAAAGGAAAATCATTGGAGGGCCATTTCGCCTCCCTCCCTCTCAGGCCTGGGACAGGTCCCCAAAAGACCAGGCCAAATAGGGTTAATGGGCCTCCGTTACCCATAAGTTTTCAAAATAATTTTTGGCAAAAGATTCACGCAATCAATAATCCGGCGACCCGTTGATGAATGAAGATAATAAACTAACATTTCATTCCCAAAGGAGAACAAGTGTAGTGAGAAATAAATTTGATGAAGAGTTTACGGATATCGTTCAACATTAAATCTTTATTTTTCTCGATGTCGCGATCTTCAAATTTGCAATGGAATGTTTCCTCATTCAAACTATCGATTGAATGGCGATTGCTTTGTGTGCTTTTTTCTACAATTTTGTTATCGAGGTGATTTTTTTTTATTGTGAATAAAACACATCACGATTCAACGTTTTCCTTTAAAACAAATTGATCGAGTATTATGGAAAGTAGAGGGGTTCCACTTCTGCCCCGGAGTCTATTACAACTTATGAAATATGTACTTCCTCCGATTATTGCACGTAATCCTAACTGCTGCGGCATGTCTTTGTACATTTGTATATTTCAATATTTTCAATTTACTCGTACTTTTCTGAACATTCAGTGAATAAGGGAATGGTTACTCCATATTCTTGCAACACACCGTTCACCAGTGTTATTATAAGAACAATGCTCCCAGGTGTCGGAAAAACCTGCAGCATAACAAATTATATATTGAATATCCCTAATGGATTTAGGTTATCAATACCTCTATGCCGTATGTACATAGATCTCCAGAGTGTAGTAAGGAAAATATCACACTGATGGATGTACATCGAGTCTATTTGACATTGACCGAGAAATATGGGGAACGCGTTATTTTGTCATCACCCAGTTATTTGCTCAACACTCGATCCTGTTCTGATCTAATGCACGTTTTTGATTGTCTTTGTAAATCGGAAAACAGAGACAATTCAGCACGTTTCTCGTTTTACAATATGCTCACCGGTTCTGCGTAACAATAAAAGCAAGCATAGTCAAATATTCCTGTAATATTATATTATGCAAGCTCATTGGATGATTTCTCCTTGCCATGTATACATACACTTATGATGTATAGCCTGTAGACTTCCACTGGTAGGAACGTTAGCTAGAGGAACAGGGCGCTCTGATCTGATGATACTTCAACCCGGAAACATTTTGACTAAATAGGACGGATGAGCCAGATATCCCACATAATTCGCCGCATTGATTATTAACACCTTTCAGAATAAGGAATGGACGAACGTGGACTAGTTAACACCAGCACACCTCCTGTGGTAGGCAGTACCAGTGAATCACCTAACGACAATCTTTACCTGGACTTCACGTGGATTGTCTCGATGCTTGTGGTAGGACAGGTGATGATTTGTGTCTTCAACCTTGTTGTTATTTTAACCATCGTGTCCAGTCGCAAATTGAGAAAGATTCAAAACGTCTTTATAGTTAATCTTGCAGTAGCTGACTTTCTTTATGGGAGTGGGACAAAATCCTTCCAGATTTACGTGGCGACGGAGAAGTTGTCCGTGTTTGCGAATGATGCAGTATGTAAACTGATGTTCATCTCCTCTACTGCTTTGTTCGTCGCTTCAGCTTTATCTCTCCTAGGAGCATCTATCGAGCGTTTCATCTGCTTAGTCCGACCTCTGAGATATCATTTCTTTGTCACCAGACGCAGTGTTGCCGTTGCCATTGCAATTATATGGTCCATCGTCCTCTTTGTAAGTGTGACCCCATTAGCCTTCCCATCCTCTTACCAGGAGAATGTCTACATTTGCAACGGTGAACTAAATATTTATATTCTATTCTTCGCCGTTGATGTCACATTCTTGATTTCTTCTATAGGCACCATTGCCATTCACTGTGTTGTTCGCACTATCACTCGCCGACATTCTCGTCATATCCAACACAATCGGATAAGTACCGCTTGGGGAGAGAACAGAACAGGACTCCTGGCCATTTCCAAAGCCTCCAAGGTTCTTCTGGTCATAAGTATTTGTCAGTTATTTGCATGGTTTTCAGCACTCATCACCCAGCTGACAACCCTGCAAAAACTGGAGATTCCCACCGAATTAGATTTGCTTTTCGGTTGGGTCGTACCATGTATTGTACCCATATTGAATCCAACAATTTTTGCACTGAAAACTCAAGAAATTCGTGAGATTGTCCTCGGAAGATTGCGAAATTATGCGCGCACCATGTGTAGTAAATCTAACGCAATGGTTATGCCTGGAGGCTAGAATATAGTCTTTGAGTTGGGAGAGGACTCTGTGTGAGAGATTGGTATCCGAAATAAACCTCGAGTGATAAACAAGAGAATAATTAGAAGTTCCGATTATTCTTAATCACATTCAAGATAGCATATACGTACATGGGCTAAACAGTATTGACTCCATATATGCATTAATGAAAACTACAGCTTTGTATAGAACTGAATGGGGTTGAGCGCCACAGCCTCTCATATGTCTCTACCATCAAGAGACATGCAAGTATCAGCTCCATAAGAAGGTTCACAAGCATGCGTGGCCCAAAGCAAAAGTCTAAGAAAAACCAACAAGACCTTTAATGCACATTTTAGTTAGTCATTCAAAGCTGTGAACACTTGAACTTCGAACGAATTGAACAAGACATACATTGAAGATTTTATTTTCGGATTCTGCGACAGACACTGTTTTGTCTAGATACATGTACATTATGAAAACATCACTTCCAGACTGGGGTATTTGTCACCAACCGCATTAAGTTCCCTGATATAAGAAACTCTGGTAAAAGTACGGAAGAATACGTATATAACTAAACGTATGAACGAAAGATAAGTGGTTACCTATATACACCTGTTCAAAAATTAAGCACCGTGGGAGCCAGAATGAAATAATTAGAGAACGTGAGTAGCTACTGGTGTACCTAAGAACTTGTGGGGCACCTTATGTCGCAGAGTGCCAGCTAGGAACCCCGCAATACAGACAAGACTGGAACTGATACAAGCACTCTATGAGGACAGGGGCTGTATCTAAGCGATAAAGATTACTAGTATGAGGAAAAGCGTCGAGAACGGGCTACACCAGATACTGGCAGGGTACTGTAGCATGGAAATGCACAGGACGATTGTTATTTTGTGATTACCGACTTGATTTGTCCCACGATGGATTTACTGGAACTGATATACTTAATTCAGTAATGAATGACCCCATTATCAGCAATTGTCTTGGCATATTTTCAATATCAACAATATGAAATACATGCTATCAGCAATACATGTACAACTGCTGATACAATAGAGTGGTACTTAACTTTTTCGCAGCTGTATATACATGTTGTTCGCCGTTGATAAATTAGGAGAGGAGAAGCAAAATGCGCCAATGAACTTCGACGAAATGGTGGAGGTTCAACTGCGTAGTATCAATGAATGCATGAAACGTATTCAGATAATGTAGACCACCGTTTAACGATGAAGCATCACCCTAAACAAAATGGAAACCCGCGTCCATTGTTTAACAGATAAGTCTTGGTGCATGGTACAAGAAGTACGAGGCTATAACGTTTTACGTGTCACTGGTCATTAATTGAACGACCGACATACATTCAACGTTAAAGCCCAACTCACACTACGAACATTTTGTTGTATTAGAACAGAACAGTTTGTTCGTGTTTTTGTTCGTGGTAACCTCACACTACGAACATTTCTCTTGACCGCCAGTCGCCGCGATCACGCAGCGAGTCTGCCGATCATGTGATGGGAGCCATTTTGTTGCGTCATGTGAGAGCGGCTTCGTCACATGACCGACAGCTGCCAGTTGATGGGATAACTGTTGGTTAATGTTCGGACAAATGTTCGCGATCACCACACACTGAAGACAAAAACTGTTTTGAGGACGAAAACATGTTCCGAAAATCAAACATGTTTGATTTCATGAACATATCTCTCAAACAAAATGTTCGTGTTTCTGGGCACCTCATACTGCAGACAAAACATATCCTGATGGGTGTTTTTGTTCTAACACAACAAAATGTTCATAGTGTGAGTTGGGCTTTAGCAAATGTCACGTCGGCTATCCAGGAACAGCAAGTGCACCAGCTGAAACCTCGGTCGTCTTTCATCATATAACGACATGGAAAAGCAGGTGAACGGCTGCAAGGTACCGGTCATGTGAACGTTCTCAACTTCTCGGAAAGATTTAGAGGAATATTTCTCTCGGATATCATACACTGGATACACTGTCGAAATCTAGGTTACACTGTGTTGCACGGGAAGAGCATTCGGACAACAGATCTAAATCATCGGGGACAAAGCAGTACCCCCTCCTATACAAATGAAATTTAGGTCACACAAGCTGTATAGAGAAACCGAAACGAAAGTAACAGGAATTGGTTAGGAAGAAATACTACATGATAACACAGCTTGTATCACTTAATTTTCATTTGTAAAGAAGGACTTTTCATTTGCAAAGAAGGGGGGTACTGCTTTTGTCTCCGCGGATTTAGGTCACAAACCACTGAACCCTGCACTTTCCCAGGAAACATGGCTCATTTTATTCCTGTTTGCCATTTACGTCTAGCTGCAAACAATAGCAGATATCAAAGCCGTTTGTTGTATGACAAATATCAGGTAAATCTGTATATCGTTAGCCGTGATCATTTATAGTGTTTCTCAGGCAAGGCTATTGTTGAAACATCAATTCTTTCTCCTGAGTAACAAGGCGTATCAATTGTTCCAGTTCGCAATTTTTTATTGCCTCCGTTACTTATCAATCTGTCATTTTTTGAGAAACAAACATTTCAAAATATTTTTTGGGCAAACGATTCAGGTCACTCAATCAGCAATCCGATGTCCCTTTTATGAATGGAGATAGTAAACTAATAGTTCATTTCATGAAGACTTTACGCATATCGTTCAATAATAAATCTTTATTTTTCTCGATGTCGCGATTTTCAGATTTGCTTTGGAATGTTCTCTCCTTCAAACACTCGATCATGTCGATTGATTGGGGATTGCTTCATGCGCTTTTTCTATAATTTTGTTATCGTGGTAATGTGTTGGTGAATAAAACCCATCACGATTCAACGTTTCCTTTCAAAAACAAAATTAACCGAGTATTATGGAAAGTAGAGGGGCTCGACTCCAGCCTCTGAGTCTATTAGAAGTTATGAAATATGTATTTTTTTCCCGGTTATTGCACGTATCCTAAACTGCTGCGGCATTTCTTTGTACATTTGTATATTTCAATATTTTCAATTTACTCTTAGTTCAATGGTGTTATCTTAAGAACAGTGCTCCCAGATGTCGGGAAAACCTGCAGCACAACAAATAATATATTAAATATCCCTAATGGACTTAGGTTGTTAATATGGTTAATACCTCTATGCCGTATGTACATAGATCTCCAGACTGTAGTAAGGAAAATATCATACTGATGGATGTACATCGAGTCTATTTGTCATTATTCCCGTCCACATGACATTGACAGAGAAATATGGAGAACGCGTTATTCTGTCTTCATCCAGCTATTTGCTCAACACTTCTGCTTTGATCTAATGGACGTTTTTGATTGTCTTTGTAATTCGGGAAACAAAGGAAGCATTCAATACGTTCCTCGTTTTATGATATTCTTACCGGTTCTGCTTAACAATAGAATGAAGCATAGGCAAATGTACCTGTAATACGTTATTAGGCAAGCTCAATGGATGATATCTCCTTGCCATGTATACATATAGAGTTCCGGTAATCGTTTACCGTAACCCCAGTCAGTTTCGTCTCACATCCTGAGTATTATTACACTCCCACCGGGAGGCACCTTAGGTTGAGGAACAGAGCACTCTGGCCTGATGATGATTCACCTTGGAAACATTTTGACTAAATAGGACGGATGAGCCAGATATTCCACATAATTCGCCGCATTGATCGTTAACACTATTCAGAATAAGGAATGGATGAACACGGACTAGTTAACACCAGCACACCTCCTGTGATAGGCAGTACTAGTGAATCACCTAACGACAATCTTTCCCGGCACTTTCCGTCGATTGTCCCCATGCTTGTGGTTACACAGGTGATGATTTGTGCCTTCAACCTTGTTGTTATTGTAACCATCATCTCCAGTCGCCGATTGAGAAAGATCCAAAACGTCTTCATAGTTAGTCTTGCAATAGCTGACTTTCTTTATGGGAGTGTTGCGAAACCCTTCCAGATTTGCGTGATGACGAAGGATTTCTTCGTACCTCCGAATAATTCATTGTGTAAAGCGATGTTCATCTCCAATACTGTTGTCTTCGCCGCGTCGGCTTTATCCCTCCTTGGAGCATCTATCGAACGTTTCATCTGCTTAGTCCGACCTCTGAGATATCATTTCTTTGTCACCAGAAACAGCGCTGCCGCTGCCATAATTTACGGCTATATGGTCTATCGTCCTCTTTGTAAATGTGATCCCTTTAGCGTTCCGATCGTCTGACCAGGGGAATTTCATCACATGCAACGGAGAACTAAATGTTTACATACTATTCTTCGCCGCTGATTTCACATACTTGATTTCTTCTGTGAGCAGCATTGCCATCCACTGTGTTGTATACACTATTACTCGCCGACATTCTCGTCAGATCCAACAAAATCAAGTAAGTAACGCTTGGAGAGAGAGCAGAACAGGACTCCTGGCCATTTCTAAGGCACCCAAGGTTCTTTTGGTCATAAGTATTTGTCAGCTATTTGTATGGTCTTCAGTACTGATCGCCCAGCTGACAATCCTGGGCAAACTGGAGATACCGAATTACTTCACTATTTCTCTTGGATTGTGCCATGTATTGTACCCATATCAAATCCAACAATTTTTGCACTGAAAACTCGAGAAATTCGTGAGATTGTCCTCGGAAGATTGGGGAATTATGCGCGTACTATGTGTAGTAAGTCTGACACAATGGTTATGCCTGGAGGCTAGAATATAGTCTTGCTTTTGAGACAAGTCCTACCTGAAATGTAACAATCCATACATTGTATGAACATCAACTGTAACCTGCAGATCATCTTCACGCATAGAAGTAGGCTTACTCTCAAAGACAAAGACAAAATTAGGCTTATTCTCAACGACAACGACAAAAGGAACATTGAACATCTTTAACACGGACGGCGTTTCTTTGTTTCCATGTTCTCGATAGCAGAGCGTGTGACATGAAACACAACAAATAGATTTTGAATGGGCTGAGACCACTGTGTGAGAGATTGGTAGCCGAAATAAACTTCGAGTGATAAACAAGTGAATAATTAGAAGTTCAGATTATTTCTGATCACATTCAAGAGAACATATGTGTATATACATATAGGCTAAACAGTATTGTCTCCATATATGCATTAATGGGGTTGAGCGCCACAGTCTCTCATATATCTCTACCATCAAGAGACATGCAAGAAGCAGCTCCATAAGAAGGCTCACATGCATGCGTGGCCCAAAAAATGTTTTGTTCTGATTCTGCGACAGACAATATTGTCTAGATACAAGCACATTACAAATACATCACTTCCAGACTGGAGTATTTGTCACCAACTGCATTTAGTTCCCTGATATAAGAAACTCGGGGAAAAGCACGGAAAAATGCCATTCGTGTACACAGGTCAATACGCATATAACTAAACGTATGAACGAAAGATAAATGATTACCTGTGTACACCTGTCCAAGAAATAATTAGAAAACGTGGTGTACCTAAGCACTTGTAGGGCACCTTATGTCGCAGAGTGACAGCTAGGAAACCCACAATACAGACAAGACAGGAATTGATCCAAGCACTCTCTGAGGAATGGGACTGTATTTCAATGATAAAGATCAGCTGGTTGATTACCAATATGACAAAACTCGTCGAGAACGTCGTCGGTGTAAGGGGAGGCTACACCAGATACTGGCAGGGTACTGCAGCATGGAAATGCACAGGACGATTGTTACTTTGTGATTACCTACTTCATTTGTCCCACGATGGA
This sequence comes from Hanleya hanleyi, assembly GCA_036873755.1. Lineage (NCBI taxonomy): Eukaryota > Metazoa > Mollusca > Polyplacophora > Lepidopleurida > Hanleyidae > Hanleya > Hanleya hanleyi. The sequence continues at coordinate 8,673 of JAVTVY010007408.1, read as the reverse complement.
TTTGCTGGAACTGATATACTTAATTTTTTCATGAATGACCCCATTATTAGCAATTGTTTTGGTATGCTTATAAAGCTCTCAAAAATGACTATTGTTTTTTGTCTGTCATAGAGTACCAACGATTGTTGGTTTAATAGATATCCAAGAACGCACTGTCAAATAATCGGGCTATTCGCAACCGTACATGCTATAAGCAATACAACTATTGATACAACATAGTGGTGCTTAACTTTTTCGCAGCTGTATATACATGTTGTTTGCCGTTGAAAAATTAGAAGAGCAGAAGTAAAATGCACCAATGAACTTCAACGCAATGATGGAGGTTCAACTGTGTAGTATCAATGAATGCATGAAACGTATGCAGGTAATATAGATCACCGGTTAACGATGAAGCATAAGCCTAAAAAATAACTGGAAGCCCGTGTCCTCGGTTCAACAGATCAAACTTTTGTGCAATGTACAAGGAGTATAAACCCATAAATTTTAACGTGTCACTAGTGATTAATCGAACGGCCGCCATGAATTCAACGTTAAGCAAATGTCACGTCGGCTATGTGTAATAATCCAGGAAGAGCAAATGTACCCGCTAAAAAAGTCGGTCGTCTGTCATCATACAACGACATGGAATAGCATATGAACGGCTACAAGGTACCGGTCATGTGACCGTTCTCAACTTCTCGGGAAGATTCAGAGGAATATGTCAATCGGATATCATACACTGGTTACGCTGTCGAAATCTAGGTTACATTGTGTCGCACAAGGATATATCGAAACTGAAACTTAAGTAAGTGGAATTGGTTAGGAAGAAATATCTACATCTTAACACAGCTTGTGTGACTTAATTTTCATTTGTACAGGAGCGGGGGACTGCTTTGTCTCCCCGGATTTAGATCTGCTGTCCGAATGCTCTTCCAGACAAACAGTGTCCTTGTTTATGATAGACAGTCGAACAACCCAGAGATTAGAGACCATGGTATGTGTGACCGCGACAACATGGGTAATCTCTAGAATCTTTTTTTAATTTCAATTCTAATGTGATACCTGCCTTCGTATAATATAGTTTTGGCACGGCCTACTGAACCCTGCACTTTTCCGGGCAACATCAATCATTTATGCCAGTTTGGCATATCAGTCCAGCTTCAGACGAGTGCATCGCCAATAACAGATATCGAAGCATTTGGCAAGGTTAAACCCGGCGGTTTCCCCAAGCTACATCGCCCATGTTATGCTAGTTTAACATATCAGTCTAGCTTCGAACGAGTGCATCGCCAATCATCTAACATATCTAAGATAAGGCACCAATTGTTAATGCTGCCTAGTTGATTGCGCAACAACAGTCCAAATCCACTTAGTATTACTGTATCCAATTCGTCCGTTATTAAAATTTGATGTCTTTTATCTTCTGTTATTATTTACCGATCGATATACCTTTCAGTAGACTCACGAAGTAAAAACAATACGATGTTTACGTAATTAGCTCAGTTGTCTTCACATGTATATTTAGCTATCCATCCTTATGTTTTGATCACTATCTTAAGGTTTCGAAACTTTGGCCTATGATTATATGATCAAAGAGTTGAAATTTAACTGCTCGGGGACGTCTGGTCGAGTTTCGTTAGAAGAATTAATTGGGAGTCAAAAGAATCCCCAGCTTATGTATAACTCAGACTTGCCGACCATGTGTGGTACGCAATTTGTCTATGAAGAAGTTGTCATTTGCTTCTTGCTGGTAGTCCATCCTGTAGAAGTATTCTCTGAAAAGTCATTGATCAAATTACAATCTGCTTAGTCAATACTTAAAATAGATGGGATATAGTAGACCCATATATATCCCCATATAAATTGTGTAATATTTAATGATGTTAAAGCATACTGCTTTAATTTCGTTCAATTGGACAATCACGATCGTCATAATTCCACGCATGTGTATTCTTTTTGTTGCGAGGAAGATATCTTCCGAAGGGATAGGGAAACTGTATGTGCTTCAGGAATTTGTTTTAGAGAAATTGATGAAAATACTAAAAACACAAAAAAAAAGAACAGGTCTTTCCAGTTCTACCAATGAGACAGTATAAAAGAAACCGTCAATCGTTAGGCGTGGTCCTTTACAGTGTTTCACAAGCAAGGCTATTGCTAAAACCACCAGTGTTTCCCCCTGCAGTCAGAGGAGAACAAGACAAATCTTTCGTTCTGGTTGGTAATTTCTGAAGTCCTTTCGTTACTCATTAATCTTTCTTAATTTCAGAGGAACAAAGGCTTCACAATAAATTCTAGCAAAGATTCAGGTCGTGCAATCAGAAATCCAGTGGGCCGTTAATGAACTAATATAATGAAGTAACAATATCAGAGTTTACGCATATCTTTCCAAATTAAATCGCGATTTCTCACGATGTCTCGATTTTCAAATTTGGTATGGAATGTCTTTCAAACAAACTATTGGATGGCTTTTTTTTCATGCGCTTTCTTCCAATGATTTTCTAATCGATATGATTTTTTTTGCGAATAAAACACGATATCGCGATTCAACGTTTTTCGTTTAAAAACAAAAATGACCAAGTATTATGGAAAGTAGACGAGTTTTTTTTTGCTCGGGAGTCTATTGCAACTTATTCCACGTATTCTGATTACTGCTGAATGTTTTAGTATAATGGTATAGTTTGAAACGGTCAGTAGTTTCTAGTACTCTTAGTTTACTAAACGTTAAGAAAATGCGACAAATATCACTCCATATTATACAAATATTGCATGTTGTGGCGAGGTACATGTGGATTTGTCAGCCCGAGGAAAGGTGATGTACAGCGAGCGCGCAGCACGAGTTCTACATAAACTTTCGAGATATACTCGTTACTTGTTTTATTATACTGAATGTCTTTGTTGTCCCCCGCTACTTAGTAGGGGGGACTTAGAAACACCGGTGTCCGTAATTCCGTAATTCCGTAAGATTTCCTTGTCCGGACAATAACTCGTGAACGATTCAACCGATCAACTTCAAACTTGGGGTGTGCCTTGACATTGGCGAGAGGACGGTTGGCATTGTTTTTCAGCAATGTGCGTAATCCGATATGGCCGCCGTCAGCCATTTTGGATTATAAGCAGTTGGATCTTAGATTTTCTTGTCCGGACAATAACTCGTGAATGATTTAACCGATCGACTTCAAATTTGGAGTGTGCTTTGACATTGGTGAGAGGACGGTTGGAATTGTTTTTCAGCAATGTGCGTAATCTAATATGGCCGTCGTCAGCCATATTGGATTATAAGCAGTTGGATCTTGTCCGGACAATAACTCGAGAATGATTCAACCGATCTACTTCATATTTGGGAAGTGCCTTGACATTGTTGAGAGGAGGATTAGAATTGTTTTTCAAGGACGTGCTTAATCCAATATGGCCACCATCAGCCATACTGGATTTCATTGGATTTTAAGCAGTTTGATCTTGTCCGGACAATAACTGGAGTACGATTCAACTGATCTACTTCAAATTTGGGGAGTGCCTTGACATCGGTGAGAGGACGGATGGGATTGTTTTTCAGCAATGTGCATAATCCAATATGGCCGCCGTCAGCCATATTGGATTATAATCAGTTGGATCTTAGATTTTCTTGTCCGGACAATAACTCGTGAATTAACCGATCAACTTCAAACTTGGTGTGTGCCTTGACATTGGTGAGAGGACGGTTGGGATTGCTTTTCAGCAATGCGCGTAATCTAATATGGCCGCCGTCAGCCATATTGGATTATAAGCAGTTGGATCTTGCCCGGACAATAACTCGAGAATGATTCAACCGATCTACTTCATATATGGGGAGTGTCTTGACATTGTTGAGAGGAGGATTAGGATTGTTTTTCAATGACGTGCTTAATCCAATATGGCCACCATCAGCCATACTGGATTTCATTGGATTTTAAGCAGTTTGATCTTGTCCGGACAATAGCTGGAGTACGATTCAACTGATCTACTTCAAACTTGGCGAGTCCCTCATTTTAATAGACCATGGTGAGATCCCGGTTAGGATTGTGTTTCATGGACGAGCATAATCCAATTTGGCTGCCATCTACCAGCAATATTGGATTATGTTGCATTTTATGCAGTTGCATCTGGTCTGGACAACAACTCTAGAATAATTCAACTGATCGACTTCAAACTTGCATCGGTGAGACATCGGTGAGAGGACAGTTGTCATTGCTTTTCAGTTACCTGTGTAATCCAAGATGGCCACCATCAATCATCTTAGATTTTCAGCATTTAGATCTTGTCTGGACAATAACTCTAGAACGATTCAACCAATCTACTTCAAACTTGGGGAGTGCATGGACATTGGTGAGAGGACAGTTGGTATTATGTTTTATGGATGTGCATCATCCAATATGGGTGCCATCCGCTGTATTAGATTATGTTAAGCTCATCAGCGATAGTCCATTTTCAAATCATACTCTTCATCAATGATATGACATATCATCGACCAACAAAAATCGACCATAGAGGTCCATGGCCCCCGCAGCAGCAACGCCAGTTATGGTGGATGTAATCCACCATAACTGGCGCTGCTAGCGGGGGACATGGACCTCTATGGTCGATTTTTGATTTTAAAACGCCGAGTGCAACATCGACTCTTCTAACCAGGCTTGTTTGTCACCTAATTTGGGAAAATAGCGTTCTCCGTGATCTTACATACTTTTGAGAGAATGCCAAACTTATTTCATTTAATTTCAAAATCATATTTCTATCACCAACCGCAGATAGGCGCAACTGTCAATCTTCCTTTCGTGGAGTATGCTGACGTGCGCTATACACATATATATATATATGCGAGACAACTATTGGTTCAGCGTGGAACATCTGCGTTGAATAATAATAATGATCGCAAACCGCTAAAACAGTCTAACTTGATATGCAGACTGCGCACATATTGACAAAACTATATTACCTGATATTCGTCGCCACAAATTTCCCACCACTTCAGGTAGCATGACTTTTTCGCGCCAACATGTGAAAATTTCAGAAATACCAGAAATTAGGTCATTCTGCCGGACATAATCACAGCGAATATGATAGATGGGAAACCAAACTGGCCTGAGTTTTTCCTGTTAAAATTCTTAAAAGTTGTTTGGATAGTTTTTAGTGTTAAGATATAATATCAGATATACTGTTCAATTTCTCCAAAGTCAAGTCCTGATTATAGTCTTTATCCCCAAAAAATCAATATTGGTTTGTGACGTACAAATATTCAGATTCCAATAGTATTGCAGTGGTCAAACCAGTAATAGATAAGCATATTGCATCAGATATCAAATACAAAAAGTTGCAAAGTTAGGGACATTCAGATTAGAGAGCTCTTTTCAATAATATTTAGGCCCGTGAGCATTGAGTAACTCATTATAATATTTGCAACCAAAGAGTATTTAATAGCTTCTGTTCTGGCCTTTCGATTTGCATAGCTATTGACGTTTGCTATGATGCTCATTATGCCTCTGGACACACGAGAGGACTGCTATTGACACAATAACCCCCCCCCCCCGCCCCCCTGATAAATGACCTTGCATGAATATATTTTACAACCCAAGCCATTTTTACGTTGAAATGGTCACAATTTGTGAATATATTGCCCCAATTTATTGCGTCAGCCTTATTGTGCAAAAGACCTTCGCCGAGAGGTGGTGGCGTGATTAAACGATATACTCGAATAAACGTTTCCATGTCACGGAGATCATCGACAAACTGCTTGAAAATAACTGTACTGACTCACCAACTCAAGTCACTCATAATGGTACGACAGTATCCAATTTGGGCCGTTAGGTTAGAAATAAGAGACAGAGCGCCTTGGACCGTCCAAATTTGTGACATTTATGCTTGAAAACATTTATTCAGCCTGGACTGGAGCAAATCTGTGAGGAAATAGACGGTTGCCTATGATACCGGCCCTCTCCAAAGGATGGAAGCATCTACATATGTGAAAATAAAGTCCAATTTTCGGATTTGTTTTTCAGGTCACAATTAAAAAACAGCCTCGTTTAATATGTTGTAAATCGGCTGGGGACATCTTGACAAAACTATATTCCCTATAATTCGCCGCCACAAATGACCCGTCACGTCAGGTAGCCTGACATTTCCGGTCAAACATATACAAAAATTCAGTATACATTCGCCACCATTTTTTCGAGCTAAGGCTGCCAGAAATTAGGTCATATCGCCCGACACAACCGCAGAGAGTATTGGAGGTGAGCAATCAAACTGGCCCTAAGTTTTTCCATATTATATCTTAAAAGGTTTTTTTTTTGGATATTTTTATTTTTAACCAATCAAATTTCACCAGAAGTCAAGTCCTGATTATAATCTTAGACCTAAAAAAATCAATGGTGTTTTACGACCTACACTTCAACGCTCTGCCGTGGTACATGCCATTTATTCAACGGTACGATAAGATATGACTATAGGATCATTAACATCACGGTTTGTGGACACGCGACAGGCTCTCAACCAATGAAAACATTACGAATTTACACGAGGTATCATAATTACAATTACTATGCACTGGATTAAGGTTACTGTATCGGGTTGAAGCTTCAAAATCTCGATTTATTTTTCTTATACCAGAGTACACAGTCAAGCCTTCAAGTTGGGAAAATACGAAATTATGAAAATTAGTGCATTGTAGTAAAAAAAACATGACTTTTTAAAACTCAAGCCATGTACGTGGTGCAGTAGTGCTGATTGGTTTTTGGACATTTTCTCCGTTTATTTTTTCGCCAAGAAGTAGTTTTTCTCGTTCTAATTTCTCTCTTGTTATTTGACATACAAACATGAACTTTGGACACAATATTCTAATCATGTAGATCTTCAAAAGCTTGCCTCAAATTTTATAAGTTCGGCCCTGTTCATGAATTATTTATGATTTAGTGGAGTGGAGTCGTGTTTTTGTACATTTTTTCAATCTTTCAAATTTGCACAACGATAAAATAACTTCTAGGCCCAACTGAAAAAACTGAGGCAACCTATTTTTATTCAAATGGTAAAGTTCATTATTCCGAACAGCAAATTTGTTTGATGAAAACTGAGAGAGTTATTAGCGCGTGATTTTGAGGACTAAACTTTTCTAAATGACATCATTTATCTTTAAATAAATCGATTCTTGTAATCATTTCAAGAAAGCTATTTATTTATCTAAATTCCTTGAATCAAGGGCTTCCAGAAAATGTATAGTTTGTAGGGATACAAAAAAGCACTGCCCCGTAATTTAGCAAAATTGTGATACGTAAACATACGCAACTGGGACCCGATACAGTAACCTTAAACTGGTTATCATAACAACAATGTTCCCTATGGCCGGTAAAACTGCATCGTGAGAGCAAATATATTAACTATCCATAATGGATTTAGGTTCTTAATTGCTCTTCTATTTACATCTATGGCTATCTTCTATGTACATAGATCTCTAGCATGTGATAAGGAAAATACCATTCTGATGTGTGTGCACTGAGTCTATTTGTTATTATTCCACACACATGACATTAACAAAGAGATAAGGAGCATTACGTTATCCTGTCTTCATCGAGTTATTTTCTCAACACTTATCTCTTTACCTTATGCACGTTTTTGATTGTCTTTGTTATCAAGGACACAAAGGAAGTTGTCCTTACCGGTTCTACGGAACACCAAAAGCAAAGATGGCTAAATATGTGTGTAATATCTAATTATAAGCAAGCTCATTGGTTGACTTCTCCTTGCCATCTATACCTTGCCAGATTGTGCTTGCCTCCTACGTTGCATTCTGCTGTATATGAAGTGGCGTAGGAAGCGGGGGGCACGGGGCCGTCGTTTGATTTAGGGGGGCGAATATCTTTGGGCCCTCCACCCAGTTTTTTTTAGGCCTGTTTTGTTTGTGGTAATCCAGTTAGTAAAAATAGAGTCAATCATATTCTTCACTATCGATGCGTGTTTATGCAAAGAGAATGTGAAAATAGAACCATGAACATATATATTGTGTTCAGATTTATTCCTGGGAAAACGAGTAAATCGCATCTCCGGCGAATCGAGACCCTGAAGCTTCCGGGGTATAGGCGGTCCCGGGTCCCTCGCATGACAAGCTGTGAGGATCGCTTATTTTAGCTTTCTGTAAATGAGTCGGTATCATATTGGTTCTAATGTTCCATGATGTAAATGTCATCGTTTTTTTATGTGTTAAATATAATTAGAAAGTCAAATGGATTCAGGCATGAAGTATGATTTTTTCAATATCGATGCGTGCTTATAAATGCGAAACAAACGTGAAAATAAAACCATGAATCTGCATATATTATGTTCAAATTTTCCAGGAAAACGCTTAGAACGCATGCCCGGAGATCTGGGACTTCGGGGCTTCCGAGGCCTAGGCGGCCCTGGATCCTTCCCTGTTGCGCTTTGAGGATTTCCTTGTTTTATCTTTGTATAAATGAATCGTATCGGTAGGCATATTGGTATCCCTTCCAAGAACTAAAAATCATCTTTTTGTGTTTGAAATATAAATAGAAAGCCAAATGGACGCAAACATGAGGTGCGATGTTTTCAATATCGATGCTTGCTTATAACTGCGAAAAAGTCGTGAAAATAGAACCATAAATCTGCGTGCAGCATGATCAGTTTTATTTCCGGGCAAACGCTCAGAAACCATCTCCGGCGAACTAGGTCCCCGGAGGT
>JAVTVY010007407.1:0-48902 GCA_036873755.1 Hanleya hanleyi | reverse complement strand
CACATCTAGCTACCTTTTAGAATCAATTCATGCTGGAATAGAGGGAATTAGACATTTTATGGCCACTTTCCTGTCTCCGTTTGTCCGACACATTATTTTATGCTGGACATAATTATGATTTAAAGGAGCATTCATAGTTAAATGATATATTTATTTCTAAGACTTGAGAAACTTTTGGGTTGGGAAAGCAATGACCAATAAATATGTTTGGGAAATCATAGATAAAATGCATAAAACTTCATTTTTGTCTGTCTTCGTTCGTCCAACACCAAGTTCAACATGCATGATAAAACTAGATTATTTCTTTTGAATCGGGTGAGGTATTATCTTTAAACAAATTTATTGATGAATCTCGACAATCAGTTAATCTATAGAAAAGAAATAATTTGTGAAAAAAGTAGATTGATATTTTGTCATGGATGTCACACAAACGGTAAAACCTAATCAAAGAAACACCCAGTTGACTTCTCTATCGTCAAAGCTCATTGATAATCCTAGTTGGCTTCTCTATCAATCAATTGATCTATTAATTGATCTATTGATAATGCTAGTTGACTTCTCTATTGATAAAGCTCACTGATCTATTGATATGCTAGTTGGATTCCCTATTGATAAAGCTCACTGATCTATTGATAATGCTAGTTGGCTTCTCTATTGATAAAGCTCACTGATCTATTGATAATGCTAGTTGACTTCTCTATTGATAAAGCTCACTGATCTATTGATAATGCTAGTTGGCTTCTCTATTGATAAAGTTCACTGATCTATTGATAATGCTAGTTGGCTTCTCTATTGATAAAGCTCACTGATCTATTGATAATGCTAGTTGACTTCTCTATTGATAAAGCTCACTGATCTATTGATAATGCTAGTTGACTTCTCTATTGATAAAGCTCACTGATCTATTGATAATGCTAGTTGGCTTCTCTATTGATAAAGCTCACTGATCTATTGATAATGCTAGTTGGCTTCTCTATTGATAAAGCTACTGATCTATTGATAATGCTAGTTGACTTCTCTATTGATAAAGCTCACTGATCTATTGATAATGCTAGTTGGCTTCTCTATTGATAAAGCTCACTGATCTATTGATAATGCTAGTTGACTTCTCTATTGATAAAGCTCACTGATCTATTGATAATGCTAGTTGGCTTCTCTATCGATAAAGCTCACTGATCTATTGATAATGCTACATGTAGTTGGCTTCTCTATTGATAAAGCTCACTGATCTTTTGATAATGCTAGTTGGTTTTTCTATTGATAAAGCTCACCGATCTATTGATGCTAGATGGCTTCTCTATCGATAAAGCATGTTGATCTATTGATAAAGCTAACTGATCTATTGATAATGATATTTGGCTTGTCTATCAATAAAGCTCACTGATCTATTGATAATGCTAGTTGGCTTCTCTATCAATAAAGCTCACCGATATATTGATAATGCTAGTTGGATTCCCTATTGATAAAGCTCACTGATCTATTGATAATGCTAGTTGGCTTCTCTATCGATAAAGCTCACTGATCTATTGATAATGCTAGTTGGCTTCTATTGATAAAGCTCACTGATCTATTGATAATGCTAGTTGGCTTCTCTATTGATAAAGCTCACTGATCTATTGATAATGCTAGTTGGCTTCTCTATCGATAAAGCTCACTGATCTATTGATAATGCTAGTTGGCTTCTCTATTGATAAAGCTCACTGATCTACTGATAATGCTAGTTGGCTTCTCTATCGATAAAGCTCACTGATCTATTGATAATGCTAGTTGGCTTCTCTATTGATAAAGCTCACTGATCTATTGATAATGCTAGTTGGCTTCTCTATCAATAAAGCTCACTGATCTATTGATAATGCTAGTTGGCTTCTCTATTGATAAAGCTCACTGATCTATTGATAATGCTAGTTGGCTTCTCTATTGATAAAGCTCACTGATCTATTGATAATGCTAGTTGGCTTCTCTATTGATAAAGCTCACTGATCTATTGATAATGCTAGTTGGCTTCTCTATTGATAAAGTTTCTCTCACTGATCTACTGTATACTAGCTATTTCTTCTAAATTAGATAAAGCTCACTAAAGATCCATTGATAATGCTAGTTGGCTTCTCTATTGATAAAGCTCACTGATTCATTGATAATGCTAGTAGTTGGCTTCATCAATAAAGCTCACTGATCTATTGATAATGCCTGAAGGGCTTCATTGATAAAGCCACTGATCTAGCTTGGATAATGCTAGTTATTTCCTTCTTATTGATAAAGTCACTCGATCTTTATTGATAATGCTAGTTGGCTTCATTGATAAAGCTCACTGATCTATTGATAATGCTAGTTGGCTTCTCTATCGATAAAGCTCACTGATCTATTGATAATGCTAGTTGGCTTCTCTATTGATAAAGCTCACTGATCTACTGATAATGCTAGTTGGCTTCTCTATTGATAAAGCTCACTGATCTTTTGATAATGCTAGTTGGCTTCTCTATCAATAAAGCTCACCGATCTATTGATAATGCTAGTTGGCTTCTCTATCAATAAAGCTCACCGATCTATTGATAATGCTAGATGGCCTCTCTATCGATCAATTGATCTATTAATTGATCTACTGATAATGCTAGTTGGATTCTCTATTGATAAAGCTCACCGATCTATTAATAATGCTAGTTGGCTTCTCTATTGATAAAGCTCACCGATCTATTGATAATGCTAGACGGCTTCTCTATCGATCAATTAATCTATTAATTGATCTACTGATAATGCTAGTTGGATTCTCTATTGATAAAGCTCATCGATCTATTAATAATGCTAGTTGGCTTCTCTATTGATAAAGCTCACCGATCTATTGATAATGCTAGATGGCTTCTCTATCGATCAATTGATCTACTGATAATGCTAGTTGGCTTCTCTATCGATAAAGCTCACTGATCTTTTGATAATGCTAGTTGGATTCTCCATTGATAAAGCTCACGGACAATCTTGATATATATCCAATGACATGTAGCTTGTTGGTTATTATATGTTCACCTGAAATGTGGATTACATGTATGTGCCTACAATTTCCATCGGTCTCCAGTCTATATCCGTGACGGTTTTCTATATACAGTTGCAATTTATTGTGAATGTGAATTCTGGGTTTAAACCTGCAGATATGACAGATAATCGGAGGTTACAAAATAATGGACTCCATGCCAAATAACCCAATGTATATGTATGTGCTAGGTAGAGGCTAGCTGGATAATTTTGGGGTTAACCTAAATATTGGATTCCTGTCAAATGCTGCAGTTAATATTTTTGTTGCAGATTTTTTATTTATTGTTTTTTTGTCTGGGAGTGTCAACCCAGGACACAATTCTGGCCCTAGGTCATGCCATCTGGGAACATGTGAAATCTAATTTGGTGGTGGAAGATTTGTTTTCTTCAATAACAGAAACATTAAATATGTAAATGTAACCTGTATTTGCTGTAAAAAAAAATTTGTCTACATGAAGTGCCCTGAAAATCATAATAAAAGAATTGAAGAATCACATAATTAGCCACTAAACATGCTGGACATAAAACTAAATCATGCATTTATTAAATTGATATAAAATATTTATTAAACTATGAAGGCTTGACAGTCTCACAGAAAAGATCCATATCTTTGGTTTCAAACAAATTCTGAATGATGAAATATAATACCTGTTCCGAGGACAATGTCAATGGTCTAACATACATGTATAATAAAGCTACATGTATCGTGTAAGTAAATAAAAACACGCAGCAATATAATTCAACAACGAGTTTAAAATCTCGTATTAAATGGGATTCTGGAAATAAAATATGGTACATGTATACATCGTGTACTACCATTCTATGCTTAATGCTTCTGCGAACATGTACATTTTACAAATATAGCTAAAGCATTGCATAATGCAGACTTGTAAAACTGATAAAATGACATTTATTACAGTTAATTAATTAGAGTCTAGCCTTACTACAAGGCATCTCGATATAGCCCTGGGTGCTGTACTGATCAGTGTTCAGGATAATAGGAACTGTGGACACTCTCGTGTTCTGGCACATGTAGGCACCATCGTGATATGACTGAAAACTAAATCCTACGCACTCACTGATTCTGATATACCTATAAGGCGGGTGCTATGGTGTCCCCCAAACTAATAAATGCATATTATTTCATCCCTCTTATAAGACTGAAAATCTATAAGGTGGTTCAAATTTCATCCTCAATAACAGGGAGGGAATTTGGCTTAATGTCACACTCAAGTTTGTTTCACTCATATGGTGACAGTCAGTTTGGTTGGTGGAGGAAGCCGGAGCACCCGGAGAGAACCACCGCCCTTCGGCAAGTAACTGACAAACTTTCACACATGGACCAGCTGGGCTCGAACCCGTCCTCAATAACAGTGTTATAGTGAGGTTACACTGTACAAGAAAACAAAAGATTTCCACACGTGTTGCCGAAACTCGAGATGTTGCATTCCCAATTAAGGTTACTGTATCGGGTCCCAGTTGCGTACATGTACATATCACAATTTTGCTTAATTACGGGGCAGTGCTTTTTTTTATCCATTCAAGGAATTTAGATAAATAAATAACTTTCTCGAATTATGATGTCATTTAGAAAAGCATAGTCCTCAAAATCACACGCTAATAACTCTCTCAGTTTTCATCAAGCAAACATGCTTTTTTGGAATAATGAACTTTACCATTTGAATAAAAATAGCTTGCCTCAGATGTTTTAGTTGGGGCCTAGAAGTTATTTTATCATCGTGCAAAGTTAAAAGATTGAAAATATCTACAAAAACTCTACCCCTCTTCATTAAATCATAAATATTTCATGAACAGGGCCTAACTTATCAAATTTGAGGCAACCTAATGAAGATCTACATGATTGGAATATTGTGTCCGAAGTACATGTTTGTACATCAAATAACAAGAGAGAAATTAGAACTAGAAAATAGTTTTTGGCGAATAACTAAACAGAGAAAACGGCCAAAAACCAACCAGCACTATGTTCACCTGCTTGTGCAACGCTTATCCCCTGTTCGCAGCTGGATGAGAACACCACTGAGACAATGCTGTGACCGCTTGAGTAGATGTCAAACACTTCATGAAGAAAGAAGAAGACACCGATCAAACGTAATCAAATGCGCTGAGTAGCCTGCCGTAATTTTTTTAATTGTCCAAGAACTGTCGAAGTTTGTCATACATGTGTAAAATAGCGTGAACTCACAGTAAGCTGAACATTCGGTTTAGGCTCTATTGCAGTACTCGCATCAACGATTGATAAAACAGCCCATCTCATTGGATGGAATATAATACAGGCTAAAATGGACATACTTCTTTTGTAGCCAATCAAATACTCTGTTATATGAAGTCTTAGTCGCAAAGCAAGGAGACATATTTTTTTTTACAAAAACATAGTCCACTAATTCACATGTAGTGTGAACAAAAACAAGGTAAAAGATACGACTGATTATACCGTCAATTGCAATTATATCTAAATATAAAATAGTTTATGATGTTCCGGCTTTATTATAATTATTATAAGGATGTTATGCTAGGTGAGCCAATTAGTAAACGGCTTCTTTGGTCGTGAACCACAATACACAGTCTTCGCCCTGAGCTTGAGTAATCCTTATACCCCGCAGTGTCCCCAGGTGCACGAAGTTCGCCTGATTGAGCCTTACCTACTGCACTTTGTACTCTGGTACAAGACCAAAAAAACAAAACAAAACAGAAATCGACATTTTGAAGCTTCGACCCGATACAGTAACCTTAAACCAGCTAGTCAATGCCAGTGGGGCTTTTGCTTGAACATGTTTAAGATTTTAGTCTTTAAACTCTAAAAACTTCAAGCAAAATGATGTTCATGAACAAATTTATTTTGTGATAAGATTAAACTGGATGATTCTAGAAGAAGTTTAAAAGAATAAAGAGATGTTCTTGGTCACAATACATGTATACTGGGACGAGTATAGAGGGATATGAAATGCGGCTCCTCTCTTTGAACTAGGGTTTGTCTCGCTAATTGATATGTTAATGAGTGATTAGTGATTGGTTAATTAGTACGCCTCGTCACTGATTGGCTTTTGTGCGCAAAAGACCGTCACGTGTGCTTCGCTGCGAGTCCCGCCCTGTTTCGCTGGTCAATGCTGGGCGAATACACGTGCTTGTCAACAAGGCTCCATTAACGTGAACGCCAGTCAACTCAATTTAGGCCAAGATTGGTGACCAAAAAAAATCCTTTACAGCTTAACGAGTGGCAAAAGGAATACATCATGCAAACGACAAGAAACAAAACTAGTGCACAGAGAAAAAAAATCTAAAAAAACATATGACCCAAAAGAGTAGTTCAATCACAAAAGCGTACAAGAATTGTGAGATTTGTTCAGAATTCTACATATTTGGCATTTTTACGATTTTCACGAGCAATTATTTACAAAAACGAAAATGGAAAATTAAAACATTTTGCGTACTGTCAATGACATGCTTGCATATTTTGTAAAAACTAGCACAGATATACTTCAAAAATTGAGATAAATGAGAAGTTTGATCACAAAGAAGGGGAAATGAGTTTTTCCTTGCCGCTCCAGCCGCTCAGTTATCGGCAGTGCAGAGCGGTCGAAAGTTGTCATGAAAATATGCATCTTTTCGATGAAAATCCCTCAAAAGTTTCTTCTCTCAAAATAGTACCCGTCTCGATCAAATAATCTGATGCAAATTACTGCAGAAGAACGTCTATAAATCTGGTAAAATCTGGAATGAATTCGTGACGAAAACTAGGCGATGCAAAGGCTCACGCGCGTAGAGCGCGAGACCTGGCAGGCGAGACATACATTCAGCGTGAGCTCGCGGCGGCGCCTTTGATGTCGGGGCACGTTTCATATCCCTTTAATATTCGTCCCAGATGTATACAGCCAGTCGTCTTCTCGACATTCTTGTCCAACAATGCATACATTTCAAGTTTGGCAACGCTCTAAGCTTGAGTTTGTAATCCACTAGAACATATTATGATAATTATAATTTGTTGGTACAAAACCGTGTACATGGCATGATGGAAAACAGTAGAACTCCATGAAACTAAACTCAACCATGGTAAGACAATAATGTTTCGTTTTCCTGTATGTTCTTGCTCTTGGATGTCAATAGTCGTTTGGTTTTCAAAGCCTGTTGGCTCTTGACAAAGACAGGAGAAAGAGATAGAGAGGCAACAGCATAGCCATGATTCTTCAAGTAACGTTGCACACTTGAGCGGATATTTTGGAGAGACTTGTGCGTGAACTCGCCACCATT
This sequence comes from Hanleya hanleyi, assembly GCA_036873755.1. Lineage (NCBI taxonomy): Eukaryota > Metazoa > Mollusca > Polyplacophora > Lepidopleurida > Hanleyidae > Hanleya > Hanleya hanleyi. The sequence continues at coordinate 41,612 of JAVTVY010007407.1, read as the reverse complement.
CCGTGGTTTAGCAGTGGTGAAAAACTCTGCTAAATAAGCGTCCAGTTCTGTGGGAGGAATAGTCACGATGTCTCTACGTTCGGAATGTGGGCTACCTATTAACCAACGCTCGAAGATAATTATGTGAGATCGTGTCCGTCGGTCCATAGAATGGAATCTTGCCATTTGTGTATGTCCGAGATATCTTTGCTTATCAGTCTGAGTGAGCCCTGAAGTTCCCTCGGATATAGTTTTGGCTCTTGTATCCAATGTTCCAATGATCCGCATGTCTGGAACCAAAAGAACAGCATGTCACACAGGAATAATTAAGCTTAATCACATGTATGCTATATGTTTGTATGCTCTGAAAGGACAGGCAATATCTAGAATATCCGTACATATGCAGGCTTTGCATCTGGGGCTGACCCGCTGAAGGGCAGTTTTTACGGCTATATTTGAGCAAACGTCTTCTGTTTGAGGTACATCTATTAATGGCATATGATGACCAACTATATTCAGCATGGTTAAAAATCTAATCAATCTCTTCAATCTTCCACTAAACATAGGGTAATTCCCCTAATAATTCAATCACAGAAAGTCCGCATTTCAACTCTGTTATTCATACACACAGGAAAAGTAACATTCCTATTTTTCATTCAAATTGGAGAAAGCCATGTAATAACAAAATGTAAGAATTTGTAGCTGGTGCAATTGAAGAATATTGCCATTTTTGGTGAACTTCTGGTGATTGAATTATTAGGGGAATTACCGTTACATTAACACATTAATGTTACATGATACATAAGTAGGCCGTTATTGCGGGACTAAATTTGAACCACCTTACAGTTAAAAGGGTTGAAATAAGCCACCCAACTTGTATCAGAATCAGGGCTATATCAAGGCACCGTATAGCGAGGCTGTACTGTAGAATTCCACTAACAGAAATTAAAAGCATAATTTGCAATATGGCTTGATAGTGCAATTCAGGCTCTTTCGAAGAAAACAGTACCGGTAACTGACCAAGCCAGGAACCAAACTACCAATTCATAATCAGTTTAGACAGGAATCATTTATCTGGCTTTAATAGTAATGTATGCTTTTTGTGATTTGAATTTAACAATGGCAATTGAGAGCATGACCTCGCCTTTAACAGTACAAGAGGAGAGTTTTGTTGAAGGGGGGTGGGGGCTTGCACAATACTAAATAGCCAATCAATGACCCTGGTTTGATTATCACTTCTAGTTCATGGATTTCACCCCTTTCTGACCGGCTAATCAATATTCAGAACTGGTGCGTGTACTACCAGATCTATTGTCATGAATGTGCAAGTCTTTCATTAGGCCATCCACAATAATATTTGTCTCCAGTAACCCTACCCTACCCATATATTTTGCAGTTGAAAAAAAACGTTTGGGAGCCTTTTTTTATATTTTTTTATTTTCATTTTTCAGCTATACTCTGTGAAATCCTATTTTACAAAACTGTCAAAAATTGATGATAAAAAAAAAAAAAAAAAAAATTCCCCCCTCCCTTCCCCCCTACCCAATTTTTCTAAAGTTGGTTTCTGGAAACAAAAGTATTATTGTGGATGGCCTTAGCTAATAGACATGTCCCACTGTACATAAATTTGTAGGTACAATTAGCCTTTCCCTGTAACCAAGTACATGTAACATCAGCTAGTTCAATTAATTACAACAGAAGAATACTAAAGATCAAAGCATCACAGGATATGCACCACAGGAAGTTACATTGTACATTGTGTAAAGTTTCAGAATGAAGATTATTTTTATAACATGCAGCTTCGCAAAAAGATCGAGCCCTTTAGGGTGGCACATCATTTGAGGTTGCACATCATTGAAAAGACAATACATAAAAATATGGTTTCTATATCAGTGATGTTGCGGTTGGATTAAAGAAACTATATTATAAAACTTGAAATAAAGATTACATTTCTTTTTCAAAGTAAGCATATACAGCGCATAGTTAGGGACAATTGACTGTGCAATTTGGACCATGGAACTTCTTGGTGTAACTTTGTGTTATGATACGTGAATTATATAATCCCTTTTCTGACAGAGCTATTAACAATGTAATAGTTGGAGTAGAGGTATCATTTACAGTATGGAATGGGACACCAGACAGGTGGGTGAACCCTCCCATTTGTATGCAAATACAAGAATATAATGACAAATGTTTTCAATCATACATGTGTAATGCTACATAATAATGTGCACTGGTAAACCTGGGACACCACAAACTCAGTTTTAATTAATATAATTAATAAAGTTAAATGTGTGGACACAAATATGGTTCATGTAAAAGCTTTAAGCTAAATCATATGATGTGGAATAGAATGATTTGATAGCAAAATTGAAGGGAATTTTGTCCTTCATTTAAGGCGTCACGAAATTCAAAACTGATAGAGGTTCAGTACTGCGGGATTCCCCCGCCGGGTTATTTCATATTGTCATCAAACTACATGTATTACTATAAGTAATTAATATAAAGTATATATTGTAGGTCATTTGTTGTGTGTGTGTATATACAATGTACACTACATCTCATACCTAAGAGATATAAAATTTGAAATATGAGGGTATGGGGTCGGGCAATGCATTGAATAAGTGTAGAATGATGTAAGCTCCCAGAATATATGAGGGTATATGAGAGATAGAGGGTGTGGCTCTATGCCCCCGGGGGTGAGGACATGCTCTCGGGGGTAGTGGATGGGTTGAATAAGTGTAGATGGCGGATGGGTTGAATAAGTGTATGATGATATATAAAGCTACTTGAATACATGATGGTATGGGGTCAGGTGAAGCTTAGTTTAAGAGATATAGGGTGGGGTTCAGTACCCCAGGGGTGGGGATATGCTCCCTGGGGTAGTGGATGGGTTGAATAAGTGTAGCATGATCTAAGCTCTCCGAATAAACAAGAGTATGGGGTCGGGCGAAGCTTAGTTTAAGAGATAAGAGGGTAGGGCTCGGTGCCCCAGGGGTGGGGACATGCTCCCCGAGGGTAGTGGATAGGTTGAATAAGTGTAGCATGATCTGAGCTCCCATACTATATATGGGTATGGGGTCGAGCGAAGCTTAGTTTAAGAGATGGCGGGTGGGGCTCGGTGCCCCAGGGGTGGGGACATGCTCCCCGAGGGTAGTGGATGGGTTCAAAAAGTGCAGCCCGATGTAAGCATTTGGAATAGATGAGAGTTCAGGGGGTCGGGTTGGCCTTAGTTTAGGAGACATAGGTGAGGCCGAGAAGCTGTGTCAGGAATTTTCTAAGTCCAAAACTTTAACATTTACTTGGTCCTGCAGATAGACAGACGGACATCATTGTGGCACCTATATCGAGCTTTCCGCAGCTAAAGCTACGGGCTCGATAAAAACAGGATTCAAACGTGACGTTCTGCAGGGAATATCCAAATATTCACCTATCAATATATCAAAGTACAGGACATGGCATTTAGTTAATTTTTAAGGGATTCAGGCCTAACCATGACAAAATGGTCACCTGCATGTACTCGCCTTGAAATCTGATTCAGGACCAATCAATTGCTTACAGCTACGGACACAAACAAATTCACGAAGCATTTTGACGGCGATTTGTAGAAGATAGTGTTGTTCAGCAGACCAAATTACATCATTAAAAAACAATCTACATGTAAAATAAGGTGTCTAATAATTCATTTACAGGAAGTGAAACACTACAGCTCCATATTCTTAGAACCATGTTAGAGAATGATCAAATTGTAAAACAAAACACACTGCGAGGAATTTTGAACAAAACAACTGGATTATGTGATACCTTTTTGCATGTAAAAAGGTCTCAATGTCGAACTTCCTATCATCAGCTATGATCGAACTAATTATAATATATGCCCTGATACAAAATTTAAGGTTATCTAACTAAAGTTAATATAATGGTTAAACAATTTCGAAGAATGCAGCAATCATGTAAATTTGGGTCATACACCTCTCTCTCTATTTTTCAACATCAGCCTACATCGTACATGGTCCAACCTCCAATCAACACAAGCTCAGTTATCAGTAAACTTTCAATCCACCAAAAAACCCCACACACATGAAACATGAGGGAATTATCTGGATCAAAGTATTGCATATCTTTTACTGTTTTCTCAGTTTATGGATGCGGCTAAACGTCGTATCCTCATGGCCTGTTGACTCCTGAGGAAGATTGGAGAATAGGTTACCGAGACCGGATAGCCTTCGTCTTTCAAATAACGAGCCACACTCGACCGAATACTCTGCAAAGATTTGCATGTGAACTCGCCACCATTTCGTGTTCTCGCCGTGGTGAAAAACTCTGCTAAGTACTCGTCTAGTTCTGGGGGCGGAATATTCACGAGGTCTCGCTGCTCCGAGTAAGGACCACCCTTCAACCAACGCTCAAAGATAATTATGTGAGATCGCATTCGCCGGTCCATCGACTGGAATCTGGCTGTTGGCGACGGTGTGATATGTCTTGTGTCATCAGGTTTTGGAGTAAAGCCTGGTGTCCCCTGGGATACATCTCCAGTGTTTCCAATAACTTCAGAGTCTGGAACCAAAAGAATACCACGTCATATTGCGTATGGGCATACATATAATGGAAGGAGAGGCATACTAGTGGTACAACAATCCTGAACTATTCCCTTTAGCTTAGGGGTCATGTCCAATTAATCGAGGCACTTTCTCGATGCCTTCGAGATGGAACGAGAAATTTCTTGGCTGAAACCGTGAGGGCAGAACCGGGACCCCTGGCGACGTCTCCCGGTTTGCTCCCGGTTCTAGTTCAATCGAAACGTCTCAGTTTTCGAGATGGACACAAAATTGATCGGTAATCTCGAAGGGGGTCCCGGTTTGTATATGTACGCGTTTGTTGCACTTGAATTGGTCGTTTCTTAGCTTCTCAGGCGATCAGATTGTTGTGCGGGTATCATAATTTGGGGGGCGATCGTCGTATAAGCATATCGCAGCCTAAAATATAATCCTGACAACTGATTGTTTTTTTTTATGTTATTAAATGTTTAATCGATATATCCTTTATATAATGTTTCCTGAACCCAATTGAAAGAAAACGCTTCATTTATCTATAAATTAAGAATGTAAAATTGAATGATTTTCTCACACATTGCTTGTATATCTGATTATTATCAGACGCGGGATAAATGACACATCATCTGATATAATCTGAATAATAATGATAGTGAAGCATGCGATAATTATTGTTCAATAATATTGTTTGGAAACGAAACATAGATCGTTTCACCTAAAAAATGAAGTGTGACCAGTGATATAGCCTCGGTGTGTAATTCGTTTCATAATTTTGTATTATTCATTGCAGATTCCACTTTACTGAGAATTACTGTCTTGAGATATAGTTTGAGATTGTGCAGTTATATCAACACAGTTTATTTCCGGTATAAGCTTGCCTGGTAGAGGTTAATAATGACAATCGGAACTAGAGGTGTTGATAATTCACACCACAGTCGGTCCGTGGAAACCGTCGGCTTGTAACAACAGCGAATATAGAGAGGGGTTAATTACTTTGAAAGAAAAACTAAGAAAAGTGCTTTTGGTGGGGATTAATAAGATATTTCCGTTATATTATTTATTTAAGGGTTCACAACCGACATAGAGGTACAATGTATTTGTTGTGTAATAATTTACCGCTGGGACGTCTTTCATCCCGAGTCAAAACCCCGAGATTGCGCAGCAATCGAGGGGTTTTGACGAAGGATGAAAGACGTCCCAGCGGTAAATTATTACACAACAAATGCCGATACGAAGGTTTTGAATCCAATTCTAACCAGGAGATATATTTGAATGTAGAAATAATCAACAAATGCGCAAAACTGATTCTCGCTGAGCGCGGCTGGTACATTTTACCCCCGCCGCAAATACAAGCAGTGTTGCCTGGCTTACCATAAAAATATATCGTGCAAAACAACTCAGTGATTCTTTCAGTGCAGAGAAATAAAATATTTTATTGATTTTTTATTGATTTTTTATACATATTTCTTGCCCAAGATTACCCACAGATATATGAGAACTAATGAGCTGGAGGTGGTATTCCCCAGCGTGTATAGAAGTTGACCTACATGTCACGTGCTTGCCATGGATACAGTACCGGGACAGTGACATTTCCAACACGAGCAGGCTCGCGTTTGTCTGCATTTGTGGGCGAAGGGCCAAGAAGAACGAAGTTATATTATATATTTTTTCTCATGCAGACAAGCGGGCAGTATAGGGCTGGAAATAGAATGGTTCAGATATCGAGTGCCTTTGCGCTCATTCAGTGTATCACGGAAAGATTGTTACTGTGTTATTGCGGGGGGAGCAGGGCCTGATCTAGACTTTTAGTTTGGGCACCCTTACCTGGCGCAGAGTGTGATAAGTTATAGTGAAATAGGCCGCGATGTGGGACTGTCGAAGCCCATGGAAGCTGTGGGAGTATTGAATGGTCTAAATACAGCCTGATAACTTAATATTTGGCAATAGTAATTGCATTAATATAGGTTTCAGCCTGTTCAGAGGGAATTTGCTAACAAAATTTTTTTTTTTTTTTTTTTTTTTTTTTTTTCTCTCATTTGGGCGCCCAAATTCATGGCGCCCAAACCCGTTATAACGGGTTCAAAAACGGCCTGGATCAGGCCCTGGGGCGGTAAAGGCACTCTCCCTCAACCGTGATGAGCTGTTTCATGAGGCAGTATTTTGTATTCTTGCAAAACCTGTTGCTATGTGAAAGTTTACCCTATTTACAACATGTATTTGCACACGACACGCACAACACAGAAGGTTAGAATGCTAGTTTCATGTGTCTAGCAAATTAACTAATAAAGTAATTAGCGCCCAATTAGTCTTTAAATCAACGTTCATGTACATTTTACAACAACAATACCACCTGTTGTCAGTGTGAAAAGCTTATATGGAATGCTCAAACACTTCGATCACGCGTTTGTTCATATTATCCGATGTCCAATACATTACCAGCCGCTCCTGTGGTCATTAAAGCTGCTGTATTTCTGAAAACCGGGGAAACCATTGAAGAAACCATGCCAGGTACAATAATTTTTCAAGTCACGATCCTATCAAATAAGTAATATCAACGAAAATCTCCCGTTCTGATAGACCTTCAGAAAAAAAACATATGGAATTTTATTCCAGACTTGTAGAATTTATTTCAATTTGCAGTACCTGGACACATTTCATAAAGTGATTTGAATTCTAAAACAGGCTCGAAATAATTTACACTGAATAATATTGAGCCAAATTATGTAATTCAATTTGTGATGTTTTATTCCTTTCCATGCGTAAAAATTGCGCTGTCAGAGCAAGTATGCGACTACAGATCTCTAGACGGAATAACAAAATAATGTTAAAAGAATCATGTTTACTTTACTTCATTATCCATGGCTTAATGCGTATGTGCTCGCCGAGATTAGTCTTGGTGCCACAGAGAAGTAAATATAGAGCCAGCATACGCCTTCCGAATGGCTCAAGCCTTCATTTGAAGGCATCTCGATTCCATTCTCGAAGCAAGTCGATTTATTTTGAGGGGGTTCGAGATGGGCTTTTACTTCGAGGGAAAACCGGGACGACAATCAATAGAGATAAACCGGGACCCTTCGAGACGAGATATTTATCGGTTTTACTCGTTTATCGAGAAACCCTGTTGATCGATTGGACGTGACCCCTTATAATGCTCTAAATGTAGGTTAGTGATTATTGAACATTTGAACTGCATAAACTACATTCTACATTCTCAAATGGTACACTGTACCATGTGTACAGATATGTAAGAAATCAGGGCAGAGTATATACATCAAGTCAGTCATGACATGTCCTTGAGGACACACCTCTTGAAGATAGGGTCTTATCCTGCTTTTAAGAATTATTTCCAACTATAGTTTCTGAGATAGACACTTCATTGAATGCCATTTCTACATTACAAATGACCTGACCAGTATCGCAAGTTTTTCTGGTTCATACTTCACGTAAGGATCACGAGACAATGAATACAATAGCCAAGTCTGGGGACAACAATGTGTTCAGACTCCATCACTTGCATACATTAACAGATCATCAGTAAGAAAGCACTAAAGAAGTTCCACAGCAATAAAGAAGTTGTTATCCATAGAATAGCAAAGATCATCAGCAGTTTTTAATATAACGATTAGGGATGACCTTAAAGGTCATTTATAGTATGGACTAATCCCTGCAAAACCATATTAACTGGAGTCCGGTAATCTTATATTTGGTATCAGGGCATATGGTAAAGGTCGCTTATGATTTGATCATGTGACTTGAAGTGTGACATTGAGAGCTTTGTTTGACAATTAGTTTTCATATATCCAGCTGTTTTGTCTAAATACTTCGCAGTGGGCTTTGTTTTACAATTTGATTTAACCAAATATGTTGATAATTCTCTGTTTTCTACATTAATGGAGCTGTGTTACATGCATGGTGTTAGCCAGAGACCAGACCCCACCTGTTCATTGGACATGCAATTTCAAATTTGGACAAGCAAACTCTGCAAAATTTAACCTGGAAGACATAGGGAGTTCAGGGAAGTACATGTATCCTGTCCAAATCCAGTGAAATATGGTGGACAGACAGGTTTTATATCCTGGCTGACACCCTGATTACATCATCTTGATGTAATGTTGCACTTCCAGTTATTGAATTATAAGGTACCGGTACCTTATTGTACATGTAGATTGTTTTTTAATAATTTGATTTGGTCTGGTGAAGAACGCTCTGCTGATAAAATATTTCGTGAATTTATTTGTTGTGTACATAGCTGGTGAAAGCAACTGATCATTCCTGAATCAGATTTTCAAGATGAGTAGGCAAGCAATTTGGCGAAGAGTTCTGTATATCAAGCAATATAAATAATTTGGAAGATTTAGGCAAGCAATCATCTGCTCGCCACAAATTCGTTTTAAGTGAGAAAAATGTGAGCGTGAGTAACTGTTCACTTTTCAGGCCTGACTCACAGTTAGAATTTATTAACTGTCATGTCTGGCATTGCGATATGTTTTTTGGAAAATATTTTCATATTCCCTGACGAACATACATTTGCCATGTTTTTCTACAAAAACTTTATGACGGATTTGTCACAACAGTCGGGGGCCCATTGTCATATTTGGTACATGTGCATTTATATTTTTGTATTTTTATTTTCAGGCATACAAAAACTGATACATGTACGTAAAAAACTGAATACTTGTTTCTTTTGCAATTATAATAATCCCACGTTCTCAGTTAATAAAAAATGAACATAAATGGACGCAACTGGAAAACTGAAAGACAAACAGCATGATATTTTCAATGGGAGGTCTTGAACAATAGCCATACCCACGTAACTTCTCCGATGCACAACGGAAGGTCATAAATACATCCTGTGAAATGAACTATACTGCCTGCACAGAGACAAATCTGCAGACCTATAAAACTCATTGACAAAAATAATTTCTCTTCCAGAGCAAGTAGCAACAGTTCACTTTATATATTTTATGTTTGATCTTTAAAGTTCTCCATGACTTTTCCACCAAAATTCCCATTCTCCAGGTTTTCCATGCTTAGATTTTTATATCTCAAATTCCATGATATTCCAGGTTTTCCAAGAACAGTGTGAACCCTGAAATTTGTTTTTCACTCAACACAATTTTGTATTTTCCACCCTTCTCTGTGAAGGGCTCTTTAAAAAATACAGAGATTCTTGATACATATACATGTACAAGGGATTCCCAGTTGGGAAACTATCATGTGAGGATAATACACCTCAAGTGCTGGGCAGGTCTGCGGAGCTAGCTGCTTGAACTCCTTGGTGGTGGACTGGATCTCCAGGCCTGGTGGTCAAGGTGGTGTGTCGTTTTCTACTCTTGAGCGCCATCTGGCTGGCAAGGAACTCATTGGATCTCCGTATAGAGCATGGGTAGCCATGTTGGCTCAGATGACGATCCAGACCGACCCTCATGGTGATCAGAGACTGATATCCATAGTCACCGCCGCCTTCTCGCTCTATCGTCGCGAAGAATGTCTCCAGGTATCTGTCTAACTCGACAGGTGAAATTTCTTCAATATGTCGATTGTCATTATATGGAGGATTCTGGACCCACTGTTCAAACTTTCTGACATATGAACGGGTCTGACGGATCTTGGCCTCTTGTAGACTCTGTAGATACTTAGCTGTTGGCTGGTGCTGCTGGCTATCCAATGGGACTCCATACAGACTTGAAGATGGTGTCGTATTACCAGGCCTAGTGTCGCTGAATGATACTGGTACTGAAAATAATTGGAGAATGTCCATCACTGCCATGACTTCAAGATACATTTGTATAAAACTACATGATTTGAGGTGAAGGTACAGTACAACCACTTTCCAGTTACCTAATCCCCTACCATGCCTACAGGTGATCTGCAAATGATCTGAAGGCTGTAGAAATAGCAAAATACTTCTGAGCTATACTCCATGAATACATAATTAATGAACAAGCTTTCGAGTTTCTTGCCGGAGTCTTCATCAAGTAGTCTGTTGAATTTCATAAAATTGCCAGAAAAGATACAGATTGTCTAATTGTTTATCCATTTCCATGGATGACAGAATGTTGTATAGTCTATAGAGATACACGTATACGGTTCTAATTGTATACTTAATACATGTACATAGAGTAGGTGAAGTTATGAAATTACGTCACACTGAGACAGGATGGTGTTACGGCCTACAAACCGCTTACACATCATTGAGGCCTTATCACTGTAACAAACCAACATATTGCTCAGAGGTTTGTCTGTTTCTATAATCACCGACCCACGTATTAGTATAAAACAGTGTATGTGAAGGCTGTTTGATATCTCCTACAGCATATTTGGAAAACCCATGCTAAATGAGAGCCAAGTGTAATTTTCTGATTTTGAAGGCCTAGAATGCTAAATTATCAAATTCAAGATTCTGTGTACAAACCCTGCTTAAATCATTGTAATATTGATGTGAAGTTGTTCACCTCTTGCATACACATACATGTACAAGTCACCAATATAGTTGAGTTATTCAATCATTCACAGGTATTTTATTCCGGGAAATATCTCCAGCATTTATAAATCTCACAGGATGATGCTATTGTTGTTTCACTTTTTTTTCTCTGTACCATACCTCATGCCAACCGACCGAGTTTCACATAGTCTTATACATGGTAGCGGGTTTTATACATGATGTAATTCACACTTTTATATCATTATCAACAAGTTAATATTGGACAATCACATCAATAACATACAGTGGGCCAATGTTGATAGAAGAGGGTAAAGAAGACTGCCTGCTTGTGCTTCTCTTCTCTGAGGGCTACTGTTAAAATCTATCTGTACAGCCCTTGGCAGGTTGTTTGAACTTTACATTATCAGTCAGAGGAACAACTTAAAGAAGTTATAAATAATAACCTCTTCAAGTGATAATATCAAAATCTTCATTGTTCACAAAAATAATGATGTCTTGACCAGTAGTGAAGTACTAACAGAAAGTAATGGCCACTGTTAATTCATTTAATTCAGTCCATTACTGTACCTTCATGCCTTTAAGTGAATGTGGTACATTCATAAAACACACAAAAACATGAGATTTTAACACTGTATCAGACTATATTCTTACATCCCAGATTTTCCACTCAATTATATATAATTTTCTGGAAAGCCAGGGTTAATTAGAGAGGTATCACACTCATTTTTGAAGAAATGCACTCGTTATTGTTGACTGCACAAATTGGCATTTATAAAAAAAAAAAAAGTTATAAGGTACTCTGCAGACGGAATGTTGATGTATCAGTTATGGCCCAATCCAATCTTCTGAAGGTAAACTTAACATGTTTGCATTAGATCACGTTTCTTAAAAGCATATGTTTTAACTTTGTCCTCCCAGTATAAACTATCTAACAAAGTTATCTCCATTTTTTTTTAGAGAGTGATATTGAATTATAATCCTCTATTCTGAGAGAGCTTCACTTCTGTGCATACCAGTATTGATCAGCGAAACGAAGTCAGAGGGATGCATGCACGGACCCCAATACTATATAGTCCCCCTCAAAACCCTTTTGGAGACAACATTGGGGTGAGGATTTGGTTTAATGTCACATTCAAGGTTATTTCACTCATAGCGTGACAGACAGTTTGGTTGATGGAGGAAACCGAAGTATCCGGAGAGAACCACCGCCCATCGGCTAGTTGAATTTAAGCAGGAGAATGACGACACTCATTCTGGATTGATTATAGTGTAAATCATAATATACTGATAATATATTATCACATGTACTCCTTGACTAATTCAGTTTTGGTTTCTTGCTCTTGAGTGCCATCTGGCTGTTCAAGAATTCACAGGATGTCCGAATAGAACACGGATAGCCATGTTGACTAAGATGTTGATCCAAGCCGATTCTCATCGTTTGTAGAGACTGGTAGCCATATTCTCCACCACCTTCCCGCTCCACAGTCGTGAAGAACATTGTTAGGTAGCTGTCCAACTCCGCAGGTGGAATTTCTTCAATATGACGTCGTTCATTATGTGGAGGTTTCTGGGCCCATTTCTCGAACTTTTTCACATAACAACGGGTTTGACGAATCTTGGCCTCAAATTTTGCCTGCTCCGACGTTTTCCTCTGCGACGATGTAGTAGCTGGACATCGTTGTTGGTGTAACAGAGCAAGTCTGCTATGTCCATATTTCCCAGGAGAAGGGGCCCCACACTCTGATTCACTATCACTGGTGGACATTACTGCAAATAATCGGAAAATGTCCATCATGAACATCTCAATTTGTGGTTTGATGAAGTACTTCTATAATGAGTCTGGAGATCAGTTGAGTAGTTAGTTTCAAAAGCACATCCCCATTGTATACAAAAGAAATGTAATGGATTGAGAGAATGATAGGAAATTTCCGGACGAAATTGCAAGGGTCAGACCATGAACTATCATGGAAAAGACATAGTTGTTTATGGTCAACCATGTACGGTTAAATGGTACCACAGTCAATAACCATAGTTGGGGAAACCCATGGCTGATGTTCATGTTCATTCCCTGTTCAGTACTATGTTATATAAATACTAGTATCTCTATACCTCCTTGCAATCGCCACTACCCGAGAGCAAGGAAAGTTTTCTTTGAAAGCTTGCAACACTGAATGTATAGCCTATTTTATATTGTCATGTTTATTGTAGGTTTGTATTATATAGACACTGCCATATTGCAGTTGACCGTTCGAGCGGGTTCCTGTTGCTTCAATTTATTTTGCTGAGAAACAACAGGAACTTGATAATGTGGTGTCTAGAACTGTAATTGCACTTGTCTTACACCAATGTATTTAAAGCGTCCTGTCTGTGTCTTGCATGCTGTCCTCAGTGTTTTATAGGGTGGTTGGCAGGTGTCTGGTTCCATGTTGTTGCTTACGCGACTTGGTTTGTTGCGATATGACTGAAATATTGTTGAAAATGACGTTAAATCCTATTCACTCACTCACTCGAGCTTAAACAACTGAAAGTAAAAGGACCCCTTGCACTAGCATACAAATTTGTTCCTCCGCAGTTGCACTTTGTTGAAAAGAAAAAAAAAAAACCCTAAAGCCTTAGGAATTGAAACATGTACATGTATTAAATGTCAAAATAGGCTGTTGGAATAATTCCACTAACTCTTTGATGTTCAGTCCCATGGTGAAGAGCCACACAATTTGTCCAGTCTCACACATTTCTCTCAAGGATCTCTAGTGAATTAGTTGGAACATGTAACACATATATATATTTAAAAAAAAGAACTTGTGACCAATGGGACAGATTCCTTATTTATTATGAAACCGACTTAATGAAAGGATAAATAATGTCTTCTGTGCATGTTACCAATATTTGTAAAATATTTTATTTTTTCAGATTATAGAAAGCATATCCTTCAGCAGTAAATGACAAAAATTCAGTAGTACTGAGTTACAATGTAAAATCCTTATGGTTAGATGGACTGGAGTTAAGTTCTCGTTCTTGTTCAGTGACTGTATATCCCTCCTGTATATAGCAGCACCTCCAAATGGAGTATTCAATTATAAAGTCATTCAAGTAGCCAAATAAATTATACAGAGTAATGCAACCTATGCTGGGATGCATCCTCTCATGGCATCATTTTACACACAGGTACCTCCTCCGGTCAGTTCACCCCCAGTTTGGGAGGTTACAAATTCTAAAAATGGCAATTATATTGTGCAGACCAGCTAACATCAGCCTCGTACATGTAGGTCACTTCTATTTAAACATAATGACTTCAAGATTGACCCTATCAACTGACCCTATCCAGCCAAATGAACCAAGCCTTTAACCTAGCTATAGGTCATTCATGTGTCTGCATCTAAATGGTACAGAGGGTCTGGTGGAGGTGATGTTTGTGTAAGTCCCCAAGTTACATACTGTGAATTAAATTTCTACAAGAATGGGAGCCTGGAAAATTAGAATTTCTTGCCCACATGGCAAACATATGAGAAGTATGCCTTAAACTATTTTCTCTTGCATATATTAAGTATACCGGATAAAGTTTTATCAGCCAGTGATTTATGACATCCTGTCAGGATAACTCTATAAAGGGAACCACTGAGTGTTATCCATATTGTATTCCTGCTCTAAAACAGAAAAAACTCTGTGAAAATGACATCTCAACATACATAAGAATAACAGAAAATATTTAAATCCACTGATATATATGTAAACCTGGTGGTACAAAATCTAGCCAAAATAGTTTACCATACTATCTGCAGCAGCTGAATAACTTGAGGGCTCTTTTCTTCTGCTCAAAGCCTAAAGCAGTTCAATAAACAGTCGCCCTGAGAATGGTACTACTTGTACTCAAGTTATTCCTCAGTATTAGACAGGACCATTAGACCCTGCATCGTCCCGTGAAAACTAAAGTCAGAAATTGCTCAATTAGTTTCACAATAAGCAGGCAAGATATATGTATGCTATGCAGCTCAACTTGTCATTTCTTAGCATTTTAAATGAGGGATTTTTCATCATAGCAAAAGATATGATTACGTTAACCAAAACGGTACTTCAGACTAATGCAAGGAAATATCGTCCTTATTAAATAATTCTGCGATTTAACAAATTTCAACAAGCATGCACCTACGGAGGAACAAATTCGTATAAATGCAAGGGGTCTTTTCTTCTTGAAAGTATGGCGAAGGATAGTATCCTATCCAGTGAAATTGCAAAACAGTGTGGCCAGCAGATCTAGGCTTGGCAGCAAGCTGACTTCCATAATGTTTCAAGCAAGCAGACTAGTCTGGATGCAGATTCAACAAGCTGATGTAGGTGGAGTTCGAGGGTCCACAGCTATAGCAAATGGTCCACACACAACCTTAAAACATTTGCAGTCCTTCAATTTTAATTGGATTTAGAAATTCAAAGCCCTACTATGCAAGAGAAATACATCATCCTTGAAAATGACCAACTGACCTTTCTGCATGGTTAGTCTGATATTAATTTATTACTATGTGGCGCGTTCGAAGAGTGTAGGTACCATATGCGTCAAGGGAGCCAAATTACAGATTCATTATTCCAGTTGTTCTCACAGGAAGACTGTCAAAAAAGATTGAGTCAATCTGACTTTGGTTATGGATGTGACAGATCGCAGAAAACTGGGTCAAATTCTGATTTTTACTCATACTTTTTGAGTCCTTCTGACCCAAATATTTTGGATAAAAATCGAATTAGACTCAAAATTTATGGTTCATCAAACCTGAAGGGAGCTGTTATGGGTTCAATATTTTATTTGTTGTCCTAGGAAGGGGACTGTGTTAGGCTCCTTAGTTTACTTGTTGCACACACTGGGAATGTTATAGTCCCATTATTTTACTCGCTCAGTCTGCACAGGCAAACTGATTATCATTCGAACTGTTCAAACAAAACTTACAGGCTTATTTCTCCACTTCAAGTGTACGTTTTCAGCATTCTATTTTAAACGTGATAAGAGTAAGTGTATATAGATGGTAATTTCTGTGACCATTCCCTAGCAGTTTACTATACTATGAAATTTGTCGAAAGCAGAAAAGATAAAAAATGTTTTCTGTGTCAAAAGGTTGTCTGCTCCATCCATTCGCCAAGATTGATAACAGATAAACAAACAAGCGTTCTGAGAACCCCAACATCTCGCCTTGCGGGGTCATCCGCCAAAGGTGCAGCAGTATTGAAAGCATACATGTAGAGCAAACAATAAGGTCTGGAATAGGTGATGTGGTACAGACAATAATGTCTGGAATAGATTATCTGGTACAGACAATAACATCAGTCCCATGAAGGATTACTGGCAAAAGTTAATCCCATGTAGGATGGATAGGTCAGTGCTGTCGGATTACTGGTACATAGTTCAGTCCCATGTGAGATATACTGCTGGATAGGCCAGTCCTGTGTAGGATTACCACTGGGTGGACCAGTCCCATGTTATTACTGATGGACAGTCACCTGTGGGATTACTGCTGGATAGTCCAGTCCCAAGTGGGATTACTGCTGGATAGATGAGTCTCGTATGAGATTAATGCTGGATAGGACAGTCCCGTGTGGGATTACTGCTGCATAGGCAGTCCCGTGTGGGATTACTGCTGCATACGGCAATCCTGTGTGGGATTATGGCTGAGGAGGCCAGTCCCGTGTGGGATTACTGCTGGATAGGCTAAACCTGTGTGGGATTACTGCTGCAAATTGCAATCCAGTGTCATATTACATCTGGATAGGTCAGTCCCATGAGAGATTACTGCTGCATAAGCCAGTCCTGTGTGGAATTACTGCTGGATAGGCCAGTCCCATGTTGGATTACTTCAGGACAGGCCAGTCCAGTCTGGGATTACTGCTGAATATGTCAGTCCCGTGTGGCATTACTGCTGGATAGGCCAGTGCCATTGGGATTACTGCTGGATAGGTCAGTCCTGTGTGAGATTACTGCTGAATAGGCCAGTCCCAAATTGGATTACTGCTGGATAGACCAGTTCGGTCTGGGATTACTGCTGGATAGTTGATTTCCGTTTGGGATTACAGCTGGATAGGTCAGTCCCGTATGGCAATACTGCTGGATAGGCTAATGCCATTTGGGATTACTGCTGGATAGGTCAGTCCCGTGTGGGATTACTGCGGGAGAGCTGTGACCTAGGAAAACATGAAACATGTCCACCAAGTTTTATAATCATCCCACGAAAGGTTCAACAAACTTTCCATGTACAGATCTACCTGTAAATTTTTGCCCAACAAAAACCTTATCAATGGAAAGATACAAAGTCTAAACTGCAATAATTAGGAAAAAATTCCATATTTAATGTCATATTTCTTAAATAGCACATGCACATCTTTGAATCACATTGAACTTGGGTAGCAAGTGTCAAACTCATCCAATGAAAGCTGACAGCTTCAGAAAACTTTCCGTGTACATGTATATACATGTGCATTATTATTGGCAGATTAAGACAAAACCCTCAAAATTTGAACAAAAATTAATATTTCATCTCCTAAATATCACAGGTACATCTTTTAATCATAAGAAACATGTGTACCAAGTTTCATAATCATTCAATGACAGCTGACAACTGCAGCAAACTGTGGTGTACAGATGTACATGTGCACTTCAGCTAAACGCAAAACTCAATCAGTTGCCATAATTTGGAGAAAAATTAATATTTCATCTCAAAAATAGCACAAGTAAATCCTCCAATCATAAGAAACATTTGTACCAAGTTTCGTAATCATCCAATGAGAGCTGACAACTGCAGCAAACTTATCATGTACATGTATATGTATACATGTAGAGGCCTACATGTACAATTTACCTAAACAGAAAACTCTTCATTTGCCATAATTTGGAGAAAATTAATATTTCTTGTCAAAAATAGCACAGGTACATCCTCTAATCATAAGAAACATGTGTACCAAGTTTCATAATCATCCAATGACAGCTGACAACTGGAGCAAAGTTACCATGTAGATGTATATGTATACATGTAGAGGCCTACATGTACAATTTACCTGAACAGAAAACTCTTCATTTGCCATAATTTTGAGAAAAATTAATATTTCTTCTCAAAAATAGCACAGGTACATCCTCTTATCATAAGAAACATGTGTACCAAGTTTCATAATCATCCAATGACAGCTGACAACTGCAAGAAACTTTCCAAGTACAGATGTACATGTGCACTTCAGCTAAACGCAAAACTCATTCATAGGGATTTTAACATTAGAGTACCCCAGGGGTAGTACCCCCAGGTGGCATACCCACCCCTCATATTTTTTATATTTTTTTTATATTTTTTCTAATTTTTCTAGATTTTTTTTTAACTTGCTAAACCAAAAACCCATTCATTTCCAGGCAGGGGGACACCGACACCGACACCGACACCGACACCGACGACGACATCCTCTTTCCCCCTCTCACAATATCTCCCCTTTACTTCGTAAGGCGAGATAATAAAAATGGACAGCATTGAACAATCACATTACAAGCATGAATCTCGTACAATTTTGAATAAGGCTGTTCTGTGTATAGGAAATAAGGCCCAATTGAACACACACTACATATTGTATCGAATGAGGCTATATACTTTTTGAGATATTCCTTGTTAAACTGATTCCATTTCTATAAAACTAAACTTTTTTTTAGAGAAGTGTATCCTTAAATGGCTAAGTCCAATATTATATAACTTGAACAAACTACTATTTTCAATTTAAGACAAGTATACGAATAACAGTCTGTAGAAGGGTGACACCGTGCGCTCCTCGAATTTCAAAAATCTCACAAGTATAGCTTGCATGAAGGATTATATACATGTACGTGTGCCATTTTTTTTTCTGGGTCTACAATTTAGCGTTTTCTCACCTCGAGAGTGTATATGAAAATTCTAGATAATCATCAGCACATACATGTAGCTATCGAAAATTAACAGACCTAATAATTGACGACGTATGTGAAGGTTCACAGCATGGTGAATAACTCGAGTTTCTGCCATTGTGCACATATATTTAAGTGTAGAATCGAGTGCAGTTCCAGAGGATTTTTCAAAGATTATATTCAAGACATGTAATGTAATCTGTACTGCATGCGATAATGAAACCTTCCTATTCACGTTAACTATGACTTCTACATGCAGCGGTTGACAATATCTGTCTTGTTTTTTTCACTTATTTTTCCCTGGTAGTCCATAGCTTTAATATATGAGACAGTCTCCTCATCAGCTCATTTTACACCACCAAATGGTATATCTGATTACATGATCTTGAATGCATCACATTGCATCTCTCCATTTCTGTGCATCTATGTTGTTGATGAATGGGCATCTCAAAATCCAAACTGTGAACTGGAAGTGCCATTGATCACATGCCCATTTAGTTGAACATATATATAGGCCTACTGTAAACCAAACTAAATTGATCAAATGTACATGTAGAGCCGGTTAAATAATGAAAACCTTGATAGAATAAATTTTGGTAGGCCTATATTGAGAGCATTTCATAACAAACTAATAATCGGCAACATCAATTTACATCTTTCTTAGTATTCTGAAAGTATAGTGTTTCAACGAGAATACACAGGAAATAATTTTAAAAGGATAGTACATGTTCACTCTTGAAAAACGTATGTTGTAAATGTAAATGAAAGAATAGTTCCATCACTGTCCAAAAGTATTTTTCATTTATTTTTCCGATTTTTTTTTTAACCAAATAAAACAAATTTAATGTATGTGTTTGTATGGTGGTCTGTTATGACCATTCCATTTTCCTGTTCTCTCAATTATTGCATATATATATCCAAAACACTAATCATTATGCTGGCTCAATAGGGAAGTACATGTAGACATCGATCAGAAATTACTTTGAAGGTTTAACATGGATGGAACATTATTGCTTAATTAATGGTTAAACAACAATCATGACAATGTACATAGGTTACATAATAAATCAGACCTAAATTATGCAACTGGACCAAAAATATTTATTTGCCATTTCACCAACATTTGTCATGTACTCAACTTCTTTATGAAGCCCATGGTGTGCAAGGATGTCTTCAACTACAACCTGCCCACAAGTAGCAAACTAGAGCCTATGGGCTTTAATGAGATCTGGTAGCTGGGTTATTGGGGGATAAGTTTGTAATGAAATAAACGCACAATTATATATTTAATTTCAAGTTAGGCACAGGTGGCACCAGGCATGAATGTATGTGGCTAAAATACAATCACAAGTTACATCCTGTGACAAGGTATATGAAGGGCCGTTCGCGCCATAAACGCATCCTCTAAACGTTTTAACTTCTTAAACGTTTAAAAATTGTAAAGCTTTAAAAAGTTTAAACGTTTAAACTTGAACCAACCAATCAGATGTTATGAACTGACATTTTCCTGTTAAAAAGCAAACGTTTCCAGTTGTAAATTCGCGACTTCAGACGTTTCCTGTCAAAAGAAAAATTCGGTCTTTTAGAGGTTCCCGGTTAAAAGGATAACGTTTCCGGTTGTGATCGTCCAATCATTTTATTTATTTGGGCCGCGTGTATTCCAACATCTACACCAACACGTGCAAATCTCCACTGGCAAACGTTTCCGGTATGTAGTGTATTTTAACCAATGAAAACCGTTCTTACAAATTAGGTTTTGGAGAATATCCTTGGCACCGGGACAATTTGCGCAGGACATGATGCACGGCGGGCATGAGGAATACAATATGCGCGAATATTTGTAAGGGTTATTTTGATTGGTTCAAACAGACTACATAGCGAAAACGTTTTGCCAGTGGACACGTGTTGATGTTGAGGTTTGAGCATACGCAGCAGCAATAAAAAAATCTGACTGGACGATCACAACCGGTAACGTTCCCTTAAACTGGAAACGTTTAAAAGTCTCGAATATTACTACTGGAAACATTTGCCTTTTGACAGGAAACGTCTAAAGTATTGGACGTTACAACAGCAAACGTTTGCTTTTGGACAGGAAAGGTATTCCAAATGTCAATTCATGACATCTGATTGGTTGGTGCAAGTTAAACGTTTAAATTTATTAAACGTTTGGATTTATGGCGCGAACGGCCCTTCTTAAAAGGTACCGACATAATGAAGTTGAACATACCAAAGAAAGGCAGTCCTAGGATAAAAGTAACTCCGAAAATGGAAGCCGAAATATAGAATATTATATCACAATGACTTTCATTTTTGGAGTTACTTTTATCGTAGTTTATGTGAAACTAATCCATGGGAACAATGAAATGTAGTCCTATAATGAGGGAAGTTGCACACGTTACGCTAACCATGTGCTACCCAATTAATTTCCGTCCAATTAGACACTACAGTAGGTGCTCATCCAACCTTGACTCAACCAAAATAGCTGAATTTTGCTCTTTATCTTGATACATAATTCCTCCAATACGTCAGTTCGGGATTCCAGATGAACACCATGACCACCACGTTAATTTAACCAGCATAAAGAAAGCAATATGATACCTTCTTTAACTCTTTCCCTCATAGACTTGTGGGGAATTTTCTCTCTCTGGCCCATAATAGATTTGTAATGGCGTAGGTCTTCAACCCATGGACTCATTTCAATTTTCATACTTCTCCAGCGATGTAAAATATCCCGTTTTATGTCCCATGTCATGTGGAGAAATATTTACCAATGGTCTCCCACAGACCCATTCTACGTAATTTGTTCACGTTTTATACCAATATCAGCAACATTTATTCTAAAAATAAGTAAACTTGTGTTGTGTCCGCTTTACTTCTGTTGGAAATCACGAAAAAAAGCGAAGAAATTGTCGCATTTTAGCCACGTTTTGCAACGTTCTCTTCCTGCTTTCCGGCTACCTTTCGTATCTTTCCGTATACCATCGTAAAGCTAATTCTCCGTAGGATCGGGATTTGGCAGCGACATCACAAGATGGCAGGTGTAGAACGAACTATAACTGTTTCAATCCGATATAGTTTATACAGGAGAATAAAGACGGTAATAAATATTCATAAGGTTAAATTAACATAGCTCACTGATTGGCCAAGGTTGAGCGCGGCCCGGCGTGATTGGAGGAAGAGGTCACGTGGCGACTCGGTCGCTATGGTCACTGTCAAACAGAAGGCCGACTATGAAAGAATGGCGGCTGAAAACATTTACCGCGAAGGCAGCAGGTCCCGGGAAAATACATAAAATAAACTCAGATGGGCAGATTTGACGAGATAGTCATCAAGGTTAGATACTTTGGTAGTTTATGCTCGCGTTACGTGAAATATTCAGGAATTTGGAAGCAGGTTTTACGATTTTTCGAACGTTTGTCTTGGAGCACACGAAACAAATTTGTTGTCAAATCACGCATTTTTCATCGATTATTTCTGTTTCTCTCCCGATTTCGTTTTACCCTTACCATAAAACATACCAACAGTCCATATAGTCAGATTTATTGAAATTTTGGCTTTCTGAAAATGTATAGTTTTAATTAGGTTTTACTCAAAGTAAACGCCAAAAATTGCAAGAATAATCCACCACATGGGAACTCGAGTCACTCGTCAAAACCCGTCTTCATGGGTTACGCGAACACTCGTCAAAACACGCTTACATGGGGATCTACACAAGTCGTCAAAACCCGCTTATATGGGGGAAAGAGTTAACATGTTATTGTTGGTGTTGCGTTGAAACTGCAAAATGACCTGTTGAGAATTCGATGGAAAAAGGGGCCAGTGGAATGAAGTCTAGGCCTAAATACCCACAGAGGCTTAAGGTCAGTTTGTACAGAACATACATGTACATAGGGGTAAATAAGAGAGATTATACCTACATGTAGGGATAAATAGAGATTGATTTAGTGTTATGAGTGAGAAGGGCTGGACATCAAGGTTGATGATGGTTATGTCACAAGTTAGGATAAGACATGTATTACACTTTCTGGATATCCCACAGGTTGACTGGTGGAGTACAAGATAGGAAAAGATTATAAGATATGTTACAGCTTGCTCTTGTGAGAAAAGCAAACAGTGGCCTGCAAAGGTGATAATGAGACAATGGTGGCCAGGTTGGCTGCTATGGTAGAGCATCTCTCACATATACACCTAACCAGCTAAACTGTATAATTTTCTCAGCAGAGTCCAAGCTTTGGTAAAGTGACGATACCAGTCTGCCATACTTTAGAGCGTATTAATCTCATATTTTGTGGGAAAACAATGAACAGAGTAATATTTAATGCAGATAAGGGATCAAATATATGCCAAGTGACTATTAGTGACTAAATATAGACATACAAAAGCCTTTCAACCACTGAGGATCCCCAAAACTCATCTCTGTGGAACTACTTTCATGCAGCGTAAGGCTATCCGGTGAGTCGGTTTGCACTTTTGTCCATTTCCCTACAGCATTCTAAAGAGCCTCTGGCTAACGCCAGATCTCAACAAGGGTTATGTGTAACCCGGCAGCTCGCCGTTTTGGGTATTGTCAATAACATGCAGCTTCGCATAAAGATTGAGCCCTTCAGGTTGCACATCACTGGCAAGGACAATACATATTGCAATAAAAATTTGACTTCTTTGTCAGTGATGTTGAAGTTGGATTGAAAGATGAACTATATTATAAAACTTGAAATAAAGATTACCTTTTTTTCCAAAAGTAAGCTTATACATGTCATTATGAATACTTGTACACTTGAAATTTGGTCTGAGATGTGGGTGTGAAATGCCTGGACAAATATGGTTCGTGCAAAAGCTTTAGGTTAAATCATGATGAGGAATGGGATTCGATACCAAAATTGAAGGAAATGGTGTTCTTCATTGAAGGCGACACAAAATTCCAAACCACCAGGGGTTAATATTTAATATTGTACTTCTGAAATGAAATAATGTCATTAAACTATTAGTAATTACTATAAAGGAATATATTGTAGTTGATTTGACGTGTTTGTGTATATGTAACAGGTCGATACTTGGTGTAAGTACGCATTGTTGAGGCTTTTGTTGAGGCTTTTGTGCAGCTGAAAAGGGTCACGTCTAGACGCATTGTTGAGCTCAGACAGGCTATTGTAGGCTTTGTCTTGTGCGTTCTTATACCAAGTATAAACCTACAATGTACACTGCATCTCCTACCTAATAGGTTAGTATCACATATAAGAGATATATGCAGCTTCGCAAAAAGATCGAGCCCTTCAGGATGGGACACCATTTGAGGTTGCACATCATTGGCAATGCACATCATTTAAAATAATAAATTTATTAAGAAATATGATTTCTATATTTAGTGATGTTGAGGTTGGATTGAAAGAGGAACTATATTATATAACTACCAATAAAGATTACATTTTTTTTCAAAAGTAAGCCTACACATCCCATTGCATAGATCTGATGAATACATGTTCATGTATAGTTAGGAACAATAGGTGTGCAATTTTGAGCACGTTCTTGGTGTAACTTTGTGTGATGATATGTGAACAAACAAAGCTAATAACAGTGCAATAGTAGGACAAAATCTATCATTTCCAGCATGCAATGGGACACTTGCACTGTGGTTAACCTTCACATTTGTATGCAAATAAAAGAATGCAATGACAACTGTGTCCAATCATACTGTAATGCTCCATAATAATGTGCACGGGTAAAGACTGAGCTCACAAACTGATTCAAACTCACTTTTAACCCTTTCGTACTTATACCGGCCAAAACCGGCCGGCATCATATATACCCATAACGGCCGAAACCGGCTGCAATTCACCACCACGCAAAAAAATCGCCGCACAGTAAAATGTTCGTCAAGTGAGAGGTCGTCGGTAGTCCACATCGTTGGACAAGGAAATAGTCGACAATATACGTTCAAATTTTATTGTAAATCATGCAATAAACGTATAACAAGTTTATTTTATTGAAGACGTACCTTCCTTGTGGTGAAAATTGAGAAAATCGGCGAAGAATTTGCCGTTTTTTGACCATTTTCAACGCTATCGAAATCCCATTTCCCGCGGTAGAATGTTAGAGATATTGGTTTCATTTTAAAGGTCATTTCCGGGTCTTTCGACCTGTGACGAGTGATTTGATTGGATAGGATTGAATAACGAAGGATTTGATTGGATAGAGATGTGATCATTCTTTGATAGCGTGGCCAAATTGACCTCGATCGGGCTCGATCGGGCTCTGTTAGTATCGCGAAGCCCGATTAGTTGAGACGTGTGAGACAATGGCAGCGATTGGCCGGCCGCTTTGTCTGCGTGTGCCGGTTGAATTTCTCGCCAGAGAAAATGGCTTCGTTGAAACTTTAGCGAGCCGACTGTTGGATTTACAATGGAAATAAAGGGTTTCTCGGATTTATATGTCGGATTAAAACCCACACGGACGATGCACTGGTATTTTAGCACGATCGTCCGGTTGAATTGGGCGAATCGTGAAGAGATTTTTTATGGAAACTATCATTTGGCTGGGACATACACTCACGGTAATGTTGTCGAAATCAGAGATTTTTTTTTTGTTTATTTCATTTTCTCGCCTGGTCTGGTTTTATTTTAGACACAAATGGGCAGATATTTTGAAGGACAGATTAATTAAAGTATGGGCTTTCTGAAAATATATATATTTAGCGGGGTTTCAATCAAGCTACATGCAAATATATTGCTTCAAAAAAAGACTGTCTATAACAAAATCCTCTCGCATGCATTTATCCGAACATACAAGGCTGACAAACGAGACTATCAGCAAGTAGCAAAGAGTTAATTAATATAGTAAGTTAAATGTGTGGACACAGATATTGTTGTGCAAAAGCTTCAGGGTCAACGAGAATTTGATAACAAACTTTAAGGAAATGGCATCCTTCATTTAAGGCGACACGAAATTAAAAACTAACAGGGGTTCGGTACTGCGGGATTCCCCCCGTCAGTTATTTTGATATTGTACTTCTGAAATAAAAATAATGTCACCAAACTATTAGTAAATAATATAAAGGAATATACTGTATGTGATTTGGTATGTATGACTGTATATACAATGTACACTGCATCTCATGCCTAATAAGAAGTCAAAATTATTCTAAGTCCAGCCTAAACAAAAAAGATTAACCCAGAAAACTTTCCAAGTCCAGCCTAAACATAAAAACCTAACCGGACACCAACACCGACACCGACACTTTCCCCCTCTCTCTCCCAATACCTCGCCTAATTCGTATACGGCGAGCTAAAAATGTGAAATATATACTCGAGAATGCCCCTGTACATTATAGGCGAATAAGCAAAGTTGGTTCCTCTCCATCATGCAGATTTGTTACTATATCAGTTTGAAAAGCAGTATATTAAAGTGAAGAAAATTTTTTATTGGCTTTTTGCTTGGAGTGTGATCACACCACTCTCCTAATCACACTCCTAAAATTGATCTAGGTGAGTGGAAACACCACTCCACACAACAACTTCTCTACATACCAAAAGCCTCCAGAAGTGTGATTCACACTCCTACAATCATATTAGGGGAGTGATTTACAGCACTCATGCGGTTTTCAAAAACAAAAGACTGAAAAAGTAAATAAACTAGGCCCATGGGCTTATACAGGGATCTATTATTCTAGGCATTTTATTCAAATACATCAACCTGCTGACTTGGCTGTATTGCACTGGCGAGTACACGCTGATCTTGAATCTTGAAGGTGGCCCAATTTCGGCCAAGACTCTGGTTGCACGGCGCTGCAATATGATATTTTTTCCATAAATTTAAGGGTCCACTGCATGCATTACAATGTTGTTGTTGTAGACACGGGTTGGTGTCATGCTAAAAAGATCCAGTATCTCGGAAATAAATCACAGGAACGTCAAACTTAACACTTAATTTGGGTTGCCCTGGTGCAATTAACCGGTCAATATTCAAATAATACACGCAGGAAATAAGCAATCAGAGATTGCTTAATTGTATGCCCCCCATTCCAATTTAGTCCAACACTGCCCCGCCATTATTCTGTTCTGTATTAACCGAGATCCAACGTGGACAAATAACCAAGGGCCATAACTCTTGAAAATATAACCGAAACTTCACGCTGCATAACTATTGGGTAGTGATCATGCAAATTTCATAAACGTCCATATAATATTAACCGAGATCCAGCCCGAACAAGTCCCAATTAACAAAGATTTCAAGAACAAATGGGCCATAACTCTTGAAAATATACGCGAAACACGGAGTAAACTTCATGCTGCACGACTACAAAGCACTGGTCACATATCATGCAAACTTCATAATTGTTCATACAATATTAACCAAGATCCAGCTCGGACAAGTCCCAATTCATGGAGATTTCAGGAATAAAGAGCCAGAGCTCTTAAAAATATAAGCGAAACGCGGAGACACTGTACGCTGCACAACTATGGGGCACTGACCACATAAATTTCATACTTGTCCATAAAATATTAACAAAGATCCAGCCCGTACAAGTTCCATTCATGGAGATTTCAGGATCGAAGGGCCATAACCCTTAAAATACGAAGCTGCGCATCAAAAAACCCCTCGGGTCTGGGTACATTCATAATGTATTCAATTTGAACCAAGATGTCAGGAACACCAAGCAGTCAAGTCACAAATATACAGATTATCAAAAAATTTCCAATTAGAAATGACCCCTAAGATTTCCGTCCAATCAGAGAAACCGGTATTCATTACATAAATTCCTTGATGCATCAATTTTACAATTTTACATCGAGCATTTGAACGGTATCAGAGATAGAGATCATTAATGATTTCGCATAAATTAAAGATGGCCGCCCATCCTTCTCGCCACTCAGAGGAACTGATGTGGTTATTCATTGAAAGTCTCTTGATACATTGATGCTGTATACCAAGTTTCGTATAGAACACTGAAATGGTATCAGAGATATACATCATTAAAGATTTTGCATAAATTAAAGATGGCCACCAAGGTTTCCGCCCAATCAGAGAAACCAGAACTGTCATTTGTCGTAAGTCTCTTGATGCATCGATGATGTATGGGTGTTTCCGTGATTTGGTGTTACCGTTTGTGTGACATCCAT
This sequence comes from Hanleya hanleyi, assembly GCA_036873755.1. Taxonomy (NCBI): domain Eukaryota; kingdom Metazoa; phylum Mollusca; class Polyplacophora; order Lepidopleurida; family Hanleyidae; genus Hanleya; species Hanleya hanleyi. The sequence continues at coordinate 13,631 of JAVTVY010007407.1, read as the reverse complement.
GACAAAATATCAACCTACTTTTTTCACAAAATATTTCTTTTCTATAGATTAACTGATTGTTGAGGTTCATCAATAAATTTGTTTAAAGATAATGCCTCACCTGATTCAAAAGAAATAATCTAGTTTTATCATGCATGTTGAACTTGGTGTTGGACGAACGAGGACAGACAAAAATGAAGTTTTATGCATTTTCTCCATGATTCCTAAACATATTTATTGGTCATTGCTTTCCTAGCCCAAAAGTATCGCAAGTCTTAGAAATAAATATATCATTTAACTATGAATGCTCCTTTAGATCATAATTATGGCCAACATAAAATAATGTGTCGGACAAACGGAGACAGGAAAGTGGCCATAAAATGTCTAATTCCCTCTATTCCAGCATGAATTGATTCTAAAAGTTAGCTAGATGTTGAAAAATAAGTAAATACTTACGAAAACTGTGTTCAAGTCTGTAATTGTTACTCACAAACATTTAAACTGCCAAATAGTGTTGGACAAACGAGAGACAGACAGTGTGGGACAAACAGAGGACAGACAGTGTCGGACAAACAGAAGACGGACAGCATGTATATGAATGCCTCAGAATATTTTCAGCTAGATAGTAATTCATATAAAGTTGTTAACTGAGATTTGCCACAGAGAATGATAAAGGAAATCCATCTATTACCCTGGTTCAACAAAAGTTGTCTTATGTTAGTCCAACATGTCTGTCTTATGTTAGTCCAACCTGTCTGTCTTATGTTAGTCCGACACTGTCTGTCCTCTGTTAGTCCAACCAACATAAATTGGCGATATTCTGTATTCTTATTGACAAAAAGATTGGTAATGTTTTTAAATGATTTGCAAATGACAAAATTCATGTTCATGAATGCCAGATGATAAGTCAATTTGTCTCTCGACAGCTTGAACAATGTTTTATCTGAGCATCAGGTGTCGCCTGTAACACAAATTTGGTTCGTCCAACACAAGGACAGACACATTTATTTCTAAGTCTGTGAGTTCTCAGGTTAACATTAACAAAGTATTACCCATAAGTGATGTCAATGGACAAAGTCAGATGGCATTGAACACTTGTCATTATTGAGCCATGCAATATTTGGAGAATTAGACCACTTTGTGGTCGGACGAACATAGGACAGACAATATTAACTTGATTATTAAAATGTATTTTTTCTTCAATCCAACTAAGGTAGATCAAATTTGACTCACTTCAGTTACAAGTACAAGCATCATCAACATTTTGATGAAATTGGTAGTAATTTGTCCATCTGGTTCAACAATTTTCCAGCATAAAGATGTCATGGCCAGAGAGGACAGACAATGTTAGTCCGACCAGAAATATTAAAGAAATCATATTTTCTCAATAAATGAGTTGATATGAACATTAAATTGTACATAGAAACATAGTTTTTGTATCAATTTTGTGTGATCACCACTAAAAATTTATTCAACTGAATGTTGATGGCAAATAACACAATCAAAAGGTAGTATGGTAAAAGCATGTCACAGTCAAAATGCAAGAAAACAGCCCATTATGATTAGATTTTAATCTTTTTTAATAATTAACTTTCACAACTGCCTTCCGTATTATAGAATGTATCTGAACAGTTGTCAAAGCAAGCTGTGGAACCATATTTATTGTTCTCTCCTCAAAATTTATAACACAAAAATCTGATGGAAATAGGGCTTGCATTTACCATTAAATGGTAGCACCTTAGCATGGAAACACCCGTATACCAAATTTTACATCGAGCACTTGAACGCCAGAGAACGAGATCATTATTGATTTTGCATAAATTAAAGATGGCCGCCCATCCTTCCCCCCACTCAGAGGAACTGATGTGGTTATTCATTGCAAGTCAGTTGATACATCGATGCTGTATACCAAGTTTGGTATAGAACACTTAAATTGGATCAGAGATATATATCATTAAAGTTTTTGCATAAATTAAAGATGGCCGCCAAGGTTTTCGGTCAATCAGGTCCCGAATCAAAGTATCTGGATGCATCGATGATGTATACCAACTTTCATATAAAACAACTGAATGGTAACAGAGATATGTATCATTATCGATTTCGCATAAATTAAAGATGGCCTCCAGGATTTCCAGCTAATCAGAAAAGCCGGTTTGGTAATTCATTGAAAGTTGCTTGATGTATCAATGATGTATACCAACTTTCGTATTGAACAGTTGAATGGTTTCCGAGATATGGATCATTATCCATTTCGCATAAAATTAAAGATGGCCGCCAAGGTTTTCACCCAATCAGGTCCCAATTAAATAGGCTTCTGGTCCTTGACTAGGTAAATAAGCATACCAAATTTGGAATTCTTCAGTGGAACCGTTCTCCGGCTATCTCGCTCACATAAGACGACGACAATACCCCATGGCCAAAATTGGCCGAGGGGTAAAAAAACGAAACTCGGAAAAACTTTACGCTGCACAACTACGAGGCACTGGCCACATTTCATGCAAGTTTCGATCCTTTCGATCAAATATTAACCAAGATATTGCGCGGAAGAGAAATTTGTCTGGACAGACGTACGGACAGGACAGAAGGACAAAGCAATCGCTATGCCCCTCTCTAATTAGAGAGGGGGGGGGGGGGCATAAAAATGTTAAACATTTGTAAAGTGCTTTTTTCTCTGATTTCAAAACCTTTGAATTTTTTTCAAACAGATCGAAATTGACAAAGTTCATACCTGGTTGGCATCAATATTGCATCTACTAATACCCAATTACATGTTTCCGAAGTTTGAGCTCGATGTGATTTACTATTTTCAATTTTGAAAAGTGATACATTTTCTTACAAAAACAACAATGTCACACTACAATATCCCTGGAGGTTCATCTCTACCGTAAGGCATTTATAAGGTAGCCTTTTGTTGGAAGTGAATACGGATTTATTCATTAGAATACCACATGCATAATCTCCTGTCCATGGAGACCCCTTTGCTATCCACCTATTGAATCTGAAAGGCCCAATTTTTTTTCCATAGTAGGCTCCAATCCTACTCACTTTGGAGCGGGTGGTTGGGTGGGTTCAAGTTCCTGTTGCTTCAATGTATTTTGCTGAGAAGCAACAGGAACTTGATAATGTGATGTCTAGCACTGTAATATCACTTGTCTTTATTGCACCATGTAAGCGTCCTGTCTGTGTCTTGTGCGCTGTCCTCGATGTTTTATAGGGTGGTGGATGGAGGGTGTCTGGTTCTATGCTGCTTCAAAGATTTCTTCTTTGAAGTAACAGGAACACAACTGGGCTGGGTGGTGCTTAGTTGCTTCATCGTGATATAGCTGAAATACTGTTGAAAGCGACGTTAAATTCTATTCACTCACTCACTTTGGAACAGCTATAGATACACATAAATGATTAGAATTGTCGTGGCAGATATCGATGCTTTATTTTTATCCTATTTTGAGGTGTCTAGCCAACTTTTGTATGAAATTCAGCCTGTTTTGAAGAACTCCATAAATGACTGTCATTGCCCCATAAGCACATGGAAATAATCATGATCTACTCCCTTAATTAAACAAAATCGTAATAATTAAATAATTATGCCGGGCTCCAATCCCAGAAGATTATTCAACATGCCAATATGTGTCATGGTTGTTGTTGCAATATGCCATTTCTGGTTTTAATCGTCAAAGTTCACCATATGCTTTGCTAATCTTTGGCGTTTACATTAATTTTGAAGTCCATTGTGTTCCCTGGAGTATAGGCGCAACCAAGTCAAACGGTCAAATCTGCGAACAAATGGTAAGCGCAACGTCCATGTTAACTGCCCGTGTAAGCAAGGCACAATTCTCTTTGGATTAAAATACTGACTGGAAAGGTTGAATCGTTGAACTTGTTCTGGTTTCTTTTCCGATATGTCCGCATAGAATTGGAGATGTTGCCAGACATGTACAGTCGATCTCATCAAATCGTGTCACTGAAGCATGTCACTCGACACAATCTCGGACAATGTAGGACATTAGAACCTCGATCCGCACTGGTAGGAATCCATATTGGCATCCATATTGAAAGAATAATATCACGCGGAAACTCCGAACGGCGCATGCCAGCTGTATGACTTCCGTTACCATGGACACTGATGGAGATTAGCTCAAGAAGAAAAACCGAGAGAAATACCTCAAATTCTTCCCGGGTAGAATCAAGGGAATGTCCATTTCATTTGGATATATATTTTATCTCCCGATAAGAGAGAAATACAAACGAGGACTATGTGAGGGGAAACACATCCTACAGCATGTGATGTGCCTCACGTGCGGCGAATCACGGTTTACAGCGGCGGATCACGGTTTACAGCTGGGAGCTGTAAAATCCTTCCACCATTAATACGCGAGGTATTATGACTTCACGGAATAAGCCGAGCAGTCGCGAATGTGAAGCATGTGTCAACGAAGTTTGTTTTATTTATCCATCAGTTTTGCCTTTCAAGTGAATCATGCGCAAATCAAGTGTTGAAAATTGGGGTCTTCATAACCCAGAGCGAGATCGAACGAGAGTGAAACGAGATACACACGTGGACAAAATGATAGGAAAAGTGCACGCACTCGCCCCGGCAGCACTGGCCAGTCTACGATATAACACGTGTATTGCTGAATGAACGATGGGCAGTCGTGCACTTGTTAAGCCAACCTGCTACTGGGCTGATTTGGTGTTCAATTTGAACCACGTTCACATGTCCCTTGAAACACAAACCTTACACCCGAGACACTTGCTCGAATGTTACAGACACTTCAGCAAGTAGGCGCCTAGTTATGAGGTTGGGTTTGGAATTTTTACCAGTAACCCGTGCGAGGAGAGTGCTGCATACATTAACATACGAGACCATCAACCAACCACCATGCCATGCCAGGCTCGAGCCCCCGGAAATTGTCTTCCTCAAAATGGTATTCGTTTCGACAACTTTGACGAAGTTTACTGATGAGAAAAACCACGATTTTCACGTTCGTAGACTACTCCAAGTCTTCTCCAAGAATTTAAGGTAAATTTTACACAAAACAACTCTGTAGAAATAAGGAACAGCGGCTATAGTCTCCACTATCAGGTGAAATTGCTACAGGGAGAGATGTATAATACGCCCGACAAATATATTTTTAAATATGGCCTCATACGCGCATTAATCTGCCAAACGTATGATATGATCATAAATAACACAAAACATCAAAATAAAGCTCAAAACAAGCCACCGACACAATTTAAATTAGTACTTGGGCCATTTGGTTGAAAAAAACTTGAAAGAAACTTGAACGAATTGATTATATTCTTCAGCGGATGTTGGACAGGGGAGTACTTCGGACGACCCTACTGGGCAGCCTAGGCCAAATTCAAGAAGACTTTATGAGGGATCTCTGCATAGATCCCGATCCCTAATGGGATCTGCATCTGCATAGATCCCTAAAAATACTTTTGGACAGTGATGGAACTATTCTTTCATTAATAACATACTTTTTTCAAAGGTTTACTATCTCTTCTGCGGAAACAGCTAAGAATTCTCGATTATTAAGCAAATTTTTATGGCTATTAATATACTGTTGTTCTAAGTTGAAAATTGGAAAATGAACATTCATTTTCTGACGCTCTCGTGCCCAGCTGTCCAGAAAGGGGCAGTGCTTATATTATGACGGCCTGTCATTTGTTTGCTGGGAGAAAAAGAATGGTAGGCATTCGTTTTCTGATGTCATGTTCCAAACAGAACATCAAAACTTTTGACTCATTCCCTAATTGTATATCAAGAGAAAAAGCCATAATTGTAAGGAAACCTGAAGTGAATATTTTGTTAGGTTAACATATCACCAAATTTGAACAATTCCTGTCACTTTTTTATTAAAATATCCAATGTATTTTGCTTTAAATGAAACCCGAGCAGTTAAGTCCCCCGACATTGATTTGGGCTTGGTAGCATTCCATCCCCAGCTTGGAAAGCAATCCGAAGCTAGATCTTGAGGCAAGATAGTCAAACTTACCAAATTTGAAATAATCAGTTTTCCAGAAGATACATGTACATCTGTATTGTCCGGAAACATTTATGTATGGACAAAAGAACTCAAATACTCTAGTTCCCCTGAAAGCCCCTCATGGGGACAATAATCACGCAACACAGTGCTAAGAACATATCAATTGTTCATTCTGAAAGCAGGAGAATGAGGCCACTCTGGTGCGAGGATAGTAAACCATAATATAATGGTAATATCACATGTACCTCTGGCCTATGTTGGTCTCAAGTTCCTTAGTGCCATCTGGCTGTTCAAAAACTCATAGGATGTCCGAATAGAACACGGGTAGCCATGTTGGCTAAGATGTCGATCCAAACCGTATTTCATGGTTTGCAGAGACTGGTACTCATATTTTCCTCCACCTTCCCGCTCCACGGTTGTGAAGAACGTTGTTAGGTACCTGTCCAACTCCACAGGCGGAATTTCTTCAATATGACGGCGTTCATTATGTGGAGACCTCCAGGCCCATTTCTCAAACTTTTTCACATAATGACGTATTTGACGAATCTTAGCCTCACGTTTTTCCTGCTCACGTGTTCTCCATTTTGACACTGTTGTATTCGATATAGTAGCTGGACTTTGTTGTTGGTTTACCAGTGAAAGTCCGCCATGTCCCTGAAGAAGGGGCCAAACACTCAGATTCACTATCACCAGTGGACATTACTGCAAATAATCGGAAAATGTCCATCATGATCATCTCAATTTGTGGTTTGATGAAGTACTCCTATAATGAATCTGGGGATCAGATGAGTTAAGTTAGTTTCAAAGGCACATCCTGGATCCATTGTACACAAACAGAAACGTTAATGGCCTGACAGAATGATGGACAAAGCCAACGCAATATGCCTCCACTCCTTTCAAAAGCATATAGCGGGTGCCCAGCCCCTGCCCCATCTCCCAGGAAATAGCCACTCATGAAACTGGTAAGTAAATTTCAACATATATGTGAATGGAATGATTCTTAAAGGATGCTTTTCACTCAATTCAAATATGATTCTATCATGAAGATGCATACGTATACGGTACTTATAAATAAAGTGTGCTAAAAAAAAAATTCTGAATACCAATTCAAAACTATTATTTTATTCATTTTTTGGTCTTATTCCCGAGCATTTGGTCACCACCATTTACCTGGTAAGGTTTATGTAATTTGGTGCTCCAAGCACTGGTCAAATAATGAATTATGTCAAAGTTTACAGCCTACGACTTCATCAAAATGAAAAGAGCAGGAAGCAGATGGAATAGAGATTTTTATACATCAGAGCATACTATTGAGCATATCAACACATTCCACTACTGTATTAGATCCTGAATGTTGTTCAATTTGAGCAATGGACAGCTCATTGTGGAAGTCATATTGGGCCAATCTGCAAATGACACTCTAATCCTTAATATGGCATTCTAGCAGTCTTGTTTTCATGCAGGACTGGCTGTGGCTACTGATCAAATAGGCTAGTTACTATATACATAATATATAGCTGTTATCCATAATAATTTGTTTGGCTACCAAGTTTCCAACTTCTAAAATGCTTCTCAAAACCTTGATAATTGGAGATTCAATCATAGATAGACAACTGCAAATCAAAGCAGGGGTTATTCTTGACAAAAGTTTTTCATCTACTCAATTTCTGAATTTAATAAAACTCAATTTTTTTCGCGCGCCTTTGGCGCGCTAAATAATGCTTAAAACTCAATTTTCCCCGATTTTCATCGAATGAAGTATGAAAACTCAATTTTTCCCAATTTTCATCGAATGAAGTGCGAAAACTCAATTTTTAGTGCCTTTTCATCTTAGAAATAGGAATAGCATGCAAAAAAAATACATGCAAACCCCCCCAAAAAGAGAGTGTGTACGGGCGTTTCAGAGGTATATTTCTTCCAGTGTAAATCTAAATGATGAAAAATTCTTCTGTGCTTGAAAACAGCTGATGCATACACAGGTCTGCAGTATGCATCTCAAATGTCAGTTGTATGGCCAACATTTTGGTTGGCTTTCAGAAAAATGAAAATAAAATGCGCCCTCCATCACGTTTTTTTTCACCCCCTCTACAACATTGTGTTGTTGTTGTTGCGCAGCAATACCGAACCGACGTGTTGTGAAAATCAAAGTTCTTGTCTCGCATTTTCGATTACATAATCTATTACAAAATCTATTCATGGAGATACTTTACATTTCTTGACATCTGGCAGCTCTACATATATCAATCATCCCGCCTACTTTCACTTTCAGCGACGTGCAAATGCCTGCGTCTGACTCTCCCCATTTACTGGAGTTTATTATTGATCATCGACGAGGAGTCAACTGTATGAATGTCTCCATGCATAGATCTTTATTCAGTTCTTTATTTTTCTAAGTTCAGTTTTTCAGCATTTTAACTGTTACGCTGCGGCGAGTCGTTCAAACGGCTCTCGTCAGGCTCTTTCTATACGAAAAATGCGACGAGCCTTTGCTTCTGCCAATGCGAGTACAGCGATGTACCATTCTGAAATCGCTTTTTTCAAATTTACCAAGCATGAAACTCGATAAAAACGATACATATATTGTTAGCTAAGCCTGATTTGATTTCTTGAATGTAAACTTGATATTCTGTCTCAGAATAACGGAGTCGGGAGGAAGAAATAAAAATGAAAAATAAAAAAAAACACCAACGGAGATTTCCATAAAACGTTGTCGAGAAGCCGCCCAGAAAATATAAAATACTCACAGAAAACCCCTTCAAAATATATGATTCTTTGGTATAGTTGAAGCACAGAAGCTCAGTTTATATTTCCAAAGTGCGGGTTTCGATTAAATCCGCTAAACAAACTTTATTTTCAAATTTCTTTCGAGCTTCTGCGCCACGTAATTTCGTTGCGATGAGATAAAAATGGCGTTTCCCTCAGATCAGCTTGACCCAGTTGAGCGCTTCGATGTAGGTCACGTTACCCCGCTTGTCCAATCAAGGTAACCGATACAGGATCGGCTGTTACCGTTACTAGAGAAACGGGAAGACACCCCTTGCAGTTTTTCGATGTTATCGTCTGTTTGATTGGCCATCGGTCGAAATCACGCATTCAATCAGAAACTACAAGGAATTCCCTTCCAATGAAACGTCATACGCCCGCATGCAAAGTGGAACAAAACGTAGGCTGTGCGTATAACAACAACAACGCACACATCGCTCTTCCACCACGTGAGTGCAGTCTTTTCTTTCTTCTCGCGAGCTGTATTATCTTTGCATTTCGTTACAGAAACTCAATTTTATTGAAGGAAACTCAATATTTTCACGCGCCTACGGCGCGCGAATGTCCGAAAAATAAAATACTCAATTTTTTCATGGAAAACTCAATTTCCAAAAAAACGTCAAAACTCAATTCTTATTTGTTTTTCATCGGGGTTACCCCGATGAAAAACTGTCAAGAAAAACCCCTGCAAAGATTTCCAATAACATCATGATAGCATCAACATTATCTAACAAATTCTTGTATTTATTATAAAAGTAAATGAAAATCAAGCAATAGATGTATGACTTGAAATTATTCACAGACAATTCTATGGAATGGATAACAACTTGCTTGTTGCTGTTGTTTCGTTGGAGGTACTTCCACTATCTCCGATGAAATGTCAGTTCCACAGCAATAAAGTTGTTATCCACAGACATGACAGACATGATGGAATAGCCTTGTGTAACATAAACTGATGACTGAATGCCTACATGTATCAAAAAAATCACAGATAATTTTCTCATGGAAGGACACAACTCTGTGGCTATGGTATTAGTCTTTTTTCATGTACAGTCATGACAGATGTATAAATGAAATTTATATCCAATTATTTTTATGATGACACTTTCTTGATAATGTACAAATTACTAATGCTGAATGGGCCAGCTATCCGAGAATCAAATGAGCACCCTCAGAGTTTGGCATCAAATCACCAGCAGTAAATGCAAGTCCTCTACCACTCAGCCACCTGAGCTTCCATGAAAGGGTTACCTATTTTTAAATGATATTTCTAAATTCAAATATTCAATGGATTCGAGCTGTAAAGAAAAATCACAATCAACACCAGTCAATGCCAATTCTCATTTCAGAAAAACATGTATTTATTCCTGTTGCAGGAAGTCAATTTAACTATGTATGTCACTGTGTACATGTAACTTGACAAATCATAATTAGGAAGTGTTTTACTGAGCCATTCAATCTTTTTTCATGACAAAGTTGAGATTGTTTGACACTGAATTTTGCAGATTTTGTTACAATACCATTCAATCCCCTCAATTACATGTACATGTAGCCACAACAATCAACACTGCTGAGGTCAATGCGATAGCAAAAGTAACTTTACCTCAGCAGTTTCTAACATGGTGTTAAATGGGGAATATTTCAATGCCACAAGATTTAATCATAATTGTGGGAACTGCCATTTCTTGTGTAGACTTTCAAATGACTGCCAATTCCAATGTGGAACACAGGTATCATCAACACACATGACCTTAGCATGAACAGCTGAGGAAACCGTCTTCTCCATAAAGGTACCACATGAGATCTCCATAGCGGAGAAGAACCATCAAATTGTACCATTACATCAACTAAGATCTAAAGTGAACAAGTTAGCACCATGCAACATGAAACTCACTCTGGTCTGTACTTTTCAAATTGGATGCCATGAATAAGATGAACAGCTGAATCAGACAAGGTCACAATAATGTTATGTGTCCCATGAACTCCGCTGGTTGTCCAAAGCAGAGAGGTGGAAAGTGCAAATCTACACATGGAATAAGACGAATAGAGCACGGTATATGTAGAACAAAACAGCTGGATATCCCTTGTATTTTTCACGCACTTCCAAGTCTGCCATGTTTGTAACCTTTGCGAGTGCTGTTGACCACTCTCCTAGATTGTATTGCGAGAGTGATCTACTCGTCGGTATTGCTCTCCAATATATTTTCATTTCCCAGGACAGTGATCAATAACTCTCCTGGGAGAAAAGCTAGTTGAGTGATGGAGATGGAGAGTAACGTGAGAGAGAGCAGCAGTATGTGTCTGTGGACTAATTCATGCTGCTGGGTGGCGGTTGTTTTCTGCTCTTCAGTGCCATCTGACTGTTGATGAATTCGTTGGATGTTCGTAGCGAGCATGGGTAGTTGTGTTGACCGAGATGTCGCTCCAGTCCGGCTCTCAGTGTTATCAGTGAGTGGTACCCATACTCTCCACCACTGCTCCGCCTTATTGTTGCGAAGAACATTGTCAGGTATCGATCCAACTCTACAGGGGGAATTTCTTCAATATGTCTATTCTCATTATATGGAGGGTTCTGGGCCCATTGTTCAAACTTTTTGACATAAGAACGGGTTTGACAGACCTGGAATTTGGCCTGTCGTAAGGATCGTATTTCATTCCCCTTAGCGGAAGTAGATGGAGGTGGGTTAATAGCCAATGGTAGTCCATCAGTTCCATATCGCCTCGTAGAAGCTGTCGCACACCCAGTTATAATGTCCTTGCCAAACAGTTCTGAAAATAATTGGAAGATGTCCATCACTTGAACTGCCTGCTTCTGTCTTCTCTTGTACAAATGTATATGTAGCAGGTGTAGACAATAAAAAGAGTGACAGAATTACGGTTTAACGTCGTGTTCAGTGTAGACAATAAATTTATAACCAACATTTTCCGGACTCCAGCATAAACATGATAAATGAATATTTTAACGAAATTTGTGAATGACATTCACAAGGAACTGCTGGATATTATATTTATGTATGTGTGGGATGTTGCTATTTATATGTCTTCAATGTTAAATTTTATAATATTTACCTGAGCAAATATTAATTTGAACTTGTCAGTCCAATGCCCAGGTGGATGTGTCTCTAGTTAACACTATCCATACACATCCTCATAGATATCCATTCTGATAAGTTTCGGCCCCTAGCCTAACATGCCTAAGGAATAAAAAAACCCATTTAGGATGCTCTGCTTTGTCATTTAGGATGATATGCTCTGATTCCAATGGTGGAATCTAGATCGTGGCTCAAAGCCATACACCACAAGACAACCTCCAAGAATTCACGAATTGACTTTGGAGTTCACCAAAGCCATTTAGCCTCATACCTACTGAATGAGAATGCTGCTCAGGGATAACCAGACAATGGTGAATATGTAGTACATGTAGCAGAAATATTTATTACATCACACATATATATACATGTGCAAATACATGTCACAGAGAGAACTTGTAGAAGAATTATTGTGCACAACAACATACTCAGATAATATCCCAGAAATTAATCGAACAAGATGCAGGCCTGCACATATTAAGTAAACAAATGTGGATAGTCTCAGAAACCAGAAGCAGTACTTCAAGTTCAAAGTTTCTCAATCATATCACACATACATGACAAGAAATGGCAGTGATCAGAGTAGAATATAATTTGACAGTTCGAGCACAGGGAAGACGGGAAGCCGATGACGTCATAAGTGGGTCGAGGTGACGTCATGAATAGGTCGAAGTCGCGTCTATTTATAGTGTCACAAACATAGTCCAAGGGGTTGTAGGTCAACGTCTGTTCACCGGACCGCGACAATAGCCCGAGGTGTTTGCGGTGTTTCATGTCCGCTCAGTGGGCCGTATAATTAAACACAAATTAATTAAAAAATATAAAAACAAATTAAAAAACAATTTAAAAAAGTAGGTCAATATACGAGGACAGTTCTGGGACAAAAAACAAATTAAAAGCAATTAAAAACAGGGAAGCCGGGAAGCCGATGAAGTAGATCGGTGGAGCGTGTCTAATGAAAGCAGGCGGCGTTCCATATCTGTTCAGCGGACCATGACTAATGAAAACGGTGTCGACTATATACGGAGCGGAAATAGCCCGAGGCGCTGGGGTTTTTTTGTTTTTTTTTGGTGCGGTGTTCATCGTCTATTTATAGAGCTCTGCTTATAACCTAGAGGTGCGGTGTTCGCCGAACCGTCACTATAGCGTGTTTGCGGTGTTCTATATCTGTCCAGCGGGCCTGTGCCTATAGTTAGCGATGGAGCGTGACTATTTTGCGCGGTGGTGCGTGACTAATGAAAGACAGTGGTTATTTCAAGATTTTGTTGACTCGGCTATTTAGGAAACGCGGACAGCCCGAGGATGTAATCACCGATTGGTCCATGCAACTGTGACGTGATGGAAAATTCCATATGTTTTAGGCGATGACATCGTGGAAAATTTCTTTCACGCGGGGTACACGTGATTTCCTCGGAGCTAGTGTATAAAGGAACCATTTTGAGGGCCGGGTTTCATTACGGGATATGCAACTACTGGTGATTGTAACTGTAAACACATACTCACCCGCTGTAAGCACATTGACCGAAGCCACAACTAGACGAAGGTGAACCACAAGGTAAGACATTTTTACTTCCAGTAATCTCGGCATATATACCACCAACCTATCCATTTTGTGATATTACATCCGGATGACAAATAGTCAATACCAGCAGTATGCAGGAGTCTTTGAAGACTGAGGTAACGTCCACGTCGAGTAACACTCTCCTCTCTATATAGGATAATTGCTAAGTTATTTCACAATATGATCATATATTTAGATAGGTCCGCAAACGGCAATGTCTCAGTACAACTGCGCATACATCAGTCT
>JAVTVY010007406.1:0-47080 GCA_036873755.1 Hanleya hanleyi | reverse complement strand
TGATACAATACACACTCTAATTGATGAAAACAATACATAATCTGGTTATCTGGCAAGAACTAAGTAAACTGTGCACAAATGAAGAAAGTATGGTGATAAAGTGGGTATGTACCTACATTAAATACTTCTACATGACATGAAGTTAATATAGGTATAATTTTTTTTGGCAATCCACATCAGAATTGATGGAAACCTACAAATGTTGTAACTCGCATGTTTCATAATTGTATATTCCCATGCGAGTTACAACATTTGTGGAGTGTGTATTGTAACACCTGAATTACACCATTGTAGATCACTGTCAGGTTATTACTTAACATTTAACAATTTCTAAAAATGACACCATTTTATTATCCATCCAAGCTGACTGACATAATTTACTGCTTACCTATTCATAAATGCGTATTGGCTAAGATCACAGTATGCCTTGTAAAAATACTGTGCGTATGGAGCTTTTTGTAACTTTGTTCACTGCTTAAGATGCTAGAACGAATAGCTAGTAGATGCTAATAGCGAAATATACAGAATAAAATTGTGATCCCTACTCGGAGATGCTTTTCCTCTCTGTAACTGAAGTAAAATGGTGTGTTCTGGTGCATTTTGACAGAATATTTAGAATTTGAAGATATGTAATGATGCCCCAAAATGAACTGAATTTTCCGTGTCATCTGTCTGTCTGCCCATCTTTCTTGTCATACCACATATGCAGCTTGTGATGGATCAGAAGCCTAATTAATGAAATTGACTGACCTTCACCTGTTTTATCGAGGTCAAATTTAGCACAAGCAATAAATTTTAAAGGAGTGAAGATGGGCTCTCCAAATTCATCATACTTGTGCAATTGGTGACTGACTAGAAACCTATCCCAGTTGACTGAACCTATTTTCTCTAGGTTATACAGGGTGTGAAATAGGAAATCAAATTCTAGTTGCCCATGGCCAAATACGGGCAACCAACATATCCAAATGCATTGCAATACAAGAAGAATTTGGTTGCCCAAAGGAAATTTTGGTTGCCCCGGGCAACCGGGAAAAGGGCTATTTTGCACCCTGTTATATACTTTATATTATGATATAACATGAAATATAGCTAGGCATTCTAAATTGATACCACATATGCAACTGATGGAAAACTCTTTGAATATGACCGATGTTGACCTATTTTCTCAAGGTCAAAAACTGTATGTTAAGTCACATGTTAACTGCCAACATACACTCCAAATCTAACATTGTCATCATTTTGTTGTGGCTCTGGTTGTCTTCCAGAACAATCTAGCGAATTTTGCATGTGTTCCAACAGCCTCATGCTTCAACAGTAACTTAAACCATGCTGTATCGGCTGAGTTGTTGAAACACCCTCCATTTCCTAGTTCTGACATATTGCATCACTGTCGAAATATGGGTACCATGAGAGAGTGACAGATCACACAGCCAGTGAAGGTTTCTGATTTACATTGAATGTCCTTATTGCCTAAGTAATATTAGCAGCATTATACAACAACAACAATTCACTGACTTACAGTGAAAATTTATAGTGAAAGGTATTTATTCTTTTTTTTTGGCATTTTTATTTGCTGGCATTGTTTCAACTAGAGTACAATAGCCTAATTCATACAATCAGAAATAAAAAGGGGGTTAAAGTCTTTATGTTCAAACTTTCATAGGAAATATAAAAGTGGCAATTTGAAATTTTATTTTTATTCGATTTTTTAATGTCGGTGGGCCCATGAAATGCAAAATAAATCCCTTCTCCGAGGCACTTCTACCAGGGATGATTCGTGATTGCTCATCCTCCAGGGGTATGTGCCCCACCTCTATCTCATCCTAAAAAAAAATGCCTATCTAAAGCCCTGTGAGTACCAAATTATGTGTTACAAAATTATCTGGGGGAATGCTCTTTGCCCGTGTTTCACACGAGCTTTCATTTATACACGTGAATACTAGAAGTCTCGGTGAGCACTTTTCTGAAATTACGGGTTTTATACATAACTTAGAGCACAATTTTTCGGTGATTGGATTTACAAAAAGTTGGCTAAACCCTTCAACTGAATCGTTATTTGATATACCCGGGTACAAACCATTTTCATCGTCAAGAAGGAAAAATGGGCGGGGAACTTATCCTATACGTAAAAGATACCATTAAATATTGTAAAGAACTCAAGGATATGTCATTTCTTGATGACGACGGTGAATATGAATCATTGTTTGGTGAACTAGAATTTAACAATGAAAAACATATTGTTGGCATATTCTACCGTCCACCTGGGAAAAATGTCAAAGTCTCCAATCGCCATCTCACTAACATACTTAAAACAATAGATAAGGAGCGGAAAAAGTCTATCCTCCTGGGAGATTTTAATATCGATTTATTTAAGACTGATATTCACTGCCCATCGAAGGAATTTCTCGATATTCTTAAATCTAGTTACTTCTTTCCTCAGATTACAAAACCGACTAGAGTAAAGGTCAGCAACGCTAATCGACAAAATATTTTTGAATTTCTATGAAGACAATCTTCTTTCTGGTATATTTTTAACGGATATTACAGACCATTTCCCTGTTTTCCTTATACTTCAAACCGTGCAATTATACAAACCGCCAAAAGAAACAATAACATACAGGCGTGTTACTCCAGATAATAAGGAGAAGTTTATTAAAAGATTGAAGATATTGACTGGGGTCCTATTACTCAAGAAAATACTGATGTAAACGAGGCTGTAGATAAATTTATAGGTGAATTTAACTCTGCCTATAATACTTGCTTCCCGTTGGTTACCTTTGACACATCTAGTAAAAGTATTATAAAACCCTGGGTAACCTGACGTATTTTAACCTCAATCCATGAAAAGAACAAGCTATACAGAAATTTCCTGGCTAACAAGAACGACAACTCTCGAAAACTTTATAGAACATATAGAAATAAATTGAATCATTCTATTCGAGTATCAAAAAAACATTATTTCGAATCAAAATTTAACCAGTGTAATCAAGATATAAAGGGAAAGTGCTTAACCAGCTAATAAATCGTAAGAAAGGGCCAACAAAATCCATCGATGGTAAAGAAGAAACCGATAATCATACGATTGCAAATAAATGTAATGAATGCTTTGAATTCTTTGATGTGGCAAGCCAAAATTCCAAAATGTTGCGATAATTCTCTTGAAAGGTGCATCGCGAGTGTGTCAGTTCACTTCCTCGTGTGTAGATGGCGCCATGCCACACCGTATGACTCCACAGGAAAGCTTTCTTCGGCACCTCAATCTTCCCTCGAGTCCGAGCTGCCCAACGTCGAAATAACATGCAGGATCAATATTGCCAATCGTTTTTGTATTTTTGTGATGTATTGAAAACTACTAGGT
Organism: Hanleya hanleyi; assembly: GCA_036873755.1. Taxonomy (NCBI): domain Eukaryota; kingdom Metazoa; phylum Mollusca; class Polyplacophora; order Lepidopleurida; family Hanleyidae; genus Hanleya; species Hanleya hanleyi. Next base: position 43,722 of record JAVTVY010007406.1, on the reverse strand, counting down.
GGATCTGTTGAAATCACAGATTGGCATTGTACCGCACATGGACAGACGCCCTCGATGCTCACCCATCAACACCAGATAAGTTAATTTATGTGAGCTGATCACAGTTCCCGAGGTAGTGTTTCAAATTCCACTTAAACCGGTGCTAAGGGCCGTATGGCTGAGATATGAAGGTTACGTCTTACAATTCTCCCTATTCCAGTCTGAATGTGAGATGCCGAGGGAGGCTTTCATGTGAAGTCGTATGATTTCTCTTTAGCCGCTAGACGTAAAACTTTTCACTTCGTACATATCTCACCAATACAATAAACTTTTTTCAGGTATATGTTGGGTATTGCTGGCGTTCCGGCTGTTATCCAGCTGGTGGGGTTTTTCTTCATGCCCGAGAGTCCGAGATGGATGGTAAATCATGGCAAAGAAGAAGAGGCTCTCAAGAATTTGAAAAAAATCAGAGGAACAGAACAAGTTCTGGGGGAATTCGAGCGAATCAAACAATCGGTGGCTGAAGATAAGAAAATCAAAGAGCAAGGTTAGTGAATAAAGTTGAAAATATTCTCAAGAACACAAGAGACTACCTGTGTTGTTTCATCACAATTCTGTTATCTAGTCGAATCAACCGTCCTCACACCGCTGTTATCTAGTCAAATCAACCGTCCTCACACCGCTGTTATCTAGTCGAATCAACCGTCCTCACACCGCTGTTATCTAGTCGAATCAACCGTCCTCACACCGCTGTTATCTAGTCGAATCAACCGTCCTCACACCGCTGTTATCTAGTCGAATCAACCGTCCTCACACCGCTGTTATCTAGTCGAATCAACCGTCCTCACAACCGCTGTTATCTAGTCGAATCAACCGTCCTCACAACCGCTGTCAGTTGGCATCCTTTTCTCGCCGCGTTACGAGGCTGCCGCCCGTAGGGAATTTTCTTTAACATCTTCCTTGCACCACGACACACCGGGGTTTCGTAGGAATGCCCCTCTCAGAATTCGTCTTACCTTTATAGTTGTCGAAAGCTATAGTATCATCCTAATGCGCTTTGTCGGTCTTTCAAGCGGACATATGCAAATCGACTTCTGGGTTCGCCGAAAGACCGGCCGGGGTCATGGATTAACTTTGAAACAGCCTCAGTTATGCCCTTCCGGTGGAGTGCAAACACAAGATAGTTTAACAAAAAATGATAGGCCAATGTCCCCGTTTTATTCCCCATATTAAACTGACCGCTCGATGTGGAAGACGAGACAGTCCATTTCATTGAAACAGTGTTTAAACGGTGTTGACTTCGATGAAAACTTATGGCAAAATCTCGACTGAATCAGTGCAGTAATGTACGAATTTGAGTAAGCCAGACAAAATAAAAACTTTTTCATCACAGAATGAAACTGCTCATGAGAAGAATAACAATGATCTGAAAGTGATTCTGTAGGAGCTACACAATGGACAATTCAGTATCGTCTTTCTTCTGGGTGCAGTTTCCAACGTCCCGATCGACCATCTTTCTTTAGAATGGCATATTGCTGCGCCTCAACTAACCTACTAGTTTTAAGGGCTAAATTTTTTCGTCACAAATACTAATATTGCTTTGTTCTACAGGATGAAGTGACATATTGGCAATATAATATTGTCTTTCTTACAACCGACATTCCCTACGTCACAGTCAACACCATCTGTCTTCAGAGCGGAACTTTGTAGCATCTCCTTCAACCTAATCAAGCTAAAGGATTAATTTCTCGTCACAAGCATTACATTTTTCGTAAAGCAGAATACAATGGCAAAATTGGCAAGTTAAGATCCATTTTCTTCCAAGTAGCCGTTTCCAGAGGCACTTTGCAGTGTCACAATGAACAAAATCTTGTTTATAGGTTAATTTCTTACCGCATATATTACTTTTGCTCTGTGCTTTCGTTCCGAACCCCGCTTGAATATTCGACTATGTGAACATCCCTCCTAATCCCGTTTTGAAAATGTACGTTCCTCCCTAACCACGCTTTGACAATGGACTACACGTGAGATCCTCCCTAACCCTACATTGACACTGCACAAGACAAACTTGTCTCCCTAACCCCAATTTCACACTGGACTACACGAATAATCCTCCCTAGCCCGCTTTGACACTGGGCTACACATACGTTCCTCCCTAACCCCGCTTTGACATTTGACTACACATACGTTATTTCCTCACTCCGCTTGGACACTGGACTACACGTACATCACTTCCCAATCCCTCTTTGACACTCGATTGCACGTATATTCGTCGCTAAGTCGATTTGAAACTTAGCTACTTAAAAAATTTTTAAAGAAAATTTCAATAGTATATACTTTCGATAGATGAAATGAACTTGAACCTGATAGTAGAGGAGCATACCTAACGCTAAGTCGTAATCTCACTTTGACAGTTTTTTCACTCAATTGGACGGACGTTGCTCCCTAGTCCCGCTTTGACAGTGGATTAAACATATGGTCTTCTCTACTCCTGCTTTGACACTGTACTACACATACCTTTCTTCCTAACAACACTTTCACACCTGACTACATGTACATTCCCCACTTTGACGTTGGACTACACGTACATTTCTCATGTGTCTTTGACAAATGACTACACGTGCGTTCCTTCCTACCTCGATTTGACACTGGACAACATATACATGCCTCTGTAATCCCTCTTTGACATTGGACTACATGTACATTGATAACGAGCCTTTGACACTGGACAACATTTAACCACTTTCACATATTCCTCCCTAACAACGCTCTTAAACTGGACTGCCCATACCTTCCTCCCAAGCCCCACTTTGCCATCTGACTGTACATACATTCCCCCACAACCCTGCTTTGATACTGGACTACACGTGCATCCTCCCTAACCCTGCTTTGACACTGGACTACACGTGCATCCCTCCCTAATCAAACTACTCAAGAAAATCTCATTCGCATTTAAGTTTGTTCGCTGAAATGTACTTAAATCTGATAGTGAATGAGCATACCGAAGTCTTAACCCCAGTTTCACAATTGGCATACAACTTGATCGATATGACACTCGATTAGACATACATTGATCCCTAACCTCGCTTTAACCTTGGACTAAATGTTATATAAAACGAATGTCCGTCCCTAATCCTGCTTTGATACTTGATTACACATATGTTCCTGCCTAATACCGCTTTGACACTGGACTGCATATACAAAAACACTGGCTGCAAACCCGCTTTGAAGCTTGACTGCACATACCTTCCTTCGCAACCCCGCTTTGCCGCTGGACCAGATAACTTCCTGCGTAACCCCAATTTAACATTGTTGATTCCGCCTTTGTGGGATCATGATGAACATTGTTAGAAATTTGGATGACGGAAGAAGGGTTATCATTGTGATTTGATTTGCTCAGAGCTACGACCTGGTGGGCAAGAGCAGATATGCCTACTTTGACTGGTAGGAAACTTTACTGTTCAGATTGCATTTCGTCATGCCACGAGAGGGTCAAACTTGAATTATTTCCTGCCAATACAATAATGAGCTCAAAGTTCAAGGTGGCAGCTCAGGACCAACTTGATGTTTCATTTGTACAGAATATACTGATAATGTTTCGATCAATTCTTTCCAAATTCGATCTGCCTATACACGTTACGACAATATGTGGCTTAATTTTTATTGCGTTTCATCCACATCTGGACATATGTGGCGCCACGGGGAGTTGAATTCAAATGATGTTTCTACATATGCAACAACGATGATTCAACAGATTGCTTCCAAATTTGGCATGAGGACATTTCGCCATGTAGAAGGTTCCGCGTTAGGTGGATTGCGTTTCGTCCACATATCGTAAAAGGAGGCGCTACCATGACTATGGAAAAAGTTATCGGCGTTAGAGAGGATACAGAAGAAAGCAAAACTATGCGATCACGAATCAAGCCCTTATCATGATTGGCTTTCATTGTGGTGCTGTGAACTTCTGCTGTGATAGGACACCATAGTTTGTTGCTGAGCTATATCACATACCATTGTGCTGGTGCAAACTGTCGTTGTGGAAGGACCATTAAATTGTCCATTGTGACGGTACAATCTGCCGGTCGCAGAAATCCTGTCTGTGAATAAAACTTCATAGATTGCGGATTTACCGCGCTAACGCTGTTTCAAAAAAACGTTGAACTATATTTTCATTCTATTGCTGTAAACGACTGCTCTGTGAAAACATCAACCACTCTGCTGTCTCTAAACTTCAGTTTGGGAGAAGCGATAACTTAGATGTAGTCCTAACCGTTACTTTGAGGATCCTAGGCGTATATTTCCATGCATTGTGCCGCTTCAATCTGCCGGTCACAGTATCCTGTGAAACACTGAGAAATTTTCATTCTGCCAATGTCAAAAAAAAAAAAACGTATATGGCCATTGTGCCGTTGCGATGGATAAGAATGTCCAGGTGCTTAGTGCCCCTTTTCATATCCTTTTCTGTTGCAACCAAGGACAGACACTTTTCCCAATGTGGAGAAAAGTGTCCTAGCTGGGTTGGGAGATAGGACCCAGACACACTTATCCACCGGACATTCTTAGCCTCCACACCGTCACCAAACGGAAGTTTCGGCGAAGCTATGAGTTGGATCAAATATTATAAATTGCTCTATCCGACGCTTTGAAAGCTCCGAAACATCTCCAAGCACCACCCAACCACCCATCCTTTTCAGGTAAAACTCTTACAACTAGTTGGGACATTTTTGAAAAGACAGATTTTTGTGCAGAATTAAATGTATGGTTTTACTAACGTAACACAGAGTTTTTCGTGTGTTACTGTAACTACTCCTATTTAGAACCGATAGCAGTGAAACCCAAATTATCTTGTTCCCAAAGAAATCAAATTAAATCTCGATGAGCGAAGATTTTTGAAGACTGTTATGTTTTGTATTTAAGCGGGAAAAGGCTTTGTGCTGCTTCGAATGCTAACTACCACAACGACCAGGCGAGCACTTGTCGTCGGGTGTTGTCTTCAGATGTTCCAACAGCTTGCTGGAATAAACACTCTCATGTAAGTAATAATGTATTCAAAATTTGTATGTCACTCTGGAGAATCGATTATCAGTAGTGACGTCATCTTCTCCAGCCAAGTCGACGTACATCACGTTGCTCTGTACATCGCCTTGGCATACTTCTCTATTAAAGTTGGAACGTGAATCCTCATTGATGAGTGGAATGCAGAGACGGCTTGCTGCATCCAATCAGAATGCGCGTTACGTAGCGGTTTTCCAAGATGGCGGCCCCCACTAAAAACGAGCTGTGTCGAATGTGCGGGGAAATTCTGCCAAAAAAATAAACAGGAGAAGCATTTTCACGGCCATTGTCGGTGTTTCTGATCAACTGAATCAGAGTTTGGGACGCACTGCAAGGTCGAACGATAACGAATCGCCTTACGTATGTGGTGGACTTGAAATTGAAGGAGAACAACTCCTGGAGGCAAAAAGTCGATAAAACTTCCACTAGGTGGCGCAGCGCAGTATTCCTCTGCCACCAGCCAAGAATGTCAAGGCAGCGTTTAGAGCTTTGCGATGTAGTTGACTTGGCTGGTGAAGATGTAGTGACGTGTGGTCATTGGAAATGTGTATATCTTTAGGTGAATTACCAATTACCATATTATTCCTCCTCTATAGGAAAAGAACTTCCCGAGATTATCCGTAATATCTACAATTTCTCGTGCTTCACATTGATGAAAATCAAAAGAATAAAAATTTACCGAATTTAGAAATGCCTCGTTTCAGTCCAAATCAGATTGATATTTGGCTTGAAATACGTTCTATAACAAAGCTCACCTTACACTTATAGTTTAACTATATATATACAGAGACGGAATATACGTCCAATAACTATGAACTCTTTTACAGGTATTATACTGCGACCATCGTCAAGATGGCGGGAATCCGTGACAACAGTCTAGCAATATGGTTGTCCGCCATTGTTTCAGGGGTAAACGTACTTTTTACGTTCGTGGGGCTTTATTTCGTGGAGCGGATCGGCAGAAAACTGTTGCTGATTCTCAGTTATATTGGTGAGTGTAGCTAAACTCTCGTAAACACATGGAATAGTTACAACGTCGTATTGCAATCATTGAAGTATTGGCCTCCATGATGTGCAGTTTGAAGTGCTAAAATGAAGTATCGTGTACCCGTACGAATAAAATATATTAGGCTCAGTGTATTATCTTGTCGAATGGTTCGAATATTTTCCAAACCCTGGGCCCAGGGAGTAGTGTATATACCCAAAATCGGTTATTTCGAAGTGAACACAGAACCGTTTTCGATGTTCATATGTTTGTTGTATAGCTATATTTTACACACAAGGGCGAAAGCAAAAATGCCTCTAGAAAAATCATCTGACTCATTACTCTTCCAAAAGGCAGCTCTGGACAGAACTGGGTCACTGTGACAGCGAATCTCATTCCAAGAATGTACGACTTATATTGAAGATATGTTTTCAGTTTTAGGAATTGTTATTTGACTTGTTTTTTAATTTCATTCCACCAAGGTGTGCTTGGGGCCCTCATAATCCTGGCCATAGGCTTTCAACTGCCTTCTACCAGTTCCCCGGATGTAGCAATGTATGAAATGAACAATAACACCAATACCACCTCCTGTGAGGCATACACGTAAATATGCTTGAATGTTCAGTATTCTTACCAAACATGTGTAATAACAAGTGTTCTGGAACCAAATTAATTTGGTATCTGATCCCAGGAATGTCCAATTCATTGTTGGTACTTTACCATGCTATTTTCCAAATTCATCGACAGCGGTGTAAATGGTGAACACCTTTACCTCAGGATGAGTTTATACATAAATCTCGTGCATTCATCTCTATAGGCTTCTTCATTTGTTTTAATTTTTCATGTTCATTCCCAACATGTCTAGTTGTCGGAATATCTTCAAACACATGTGGTCAGATCGTATTGAGTTATGTCCGAATCAATAGTTCACATGCTATATCGCGCACAGATGGTGGATCAGGGGCAATGGGGTAAGAGGATCTATGGCTGTTGACGTTACCGGAGTCTCATGCGCAATATGCGTGCTTTCGTCATCTCCACAAATCTCTTATTTAGAATTTGGTCTCGAAGACTCATTTTGACATCTACTAATCTTCATTCGGATTTAAGTGTGGTCATCGATATGTGTGTGGCGTGAGTTTAACCACTTGGTGCACAGACAGTGCACTGATATTTTGTTGACTCTAAGTTGTCCGCAAAATTATCTCAGTCCTTTTAGCCCCACCCTTCTACATACCGGACGATTGTTTTGGGGATGGGAGACCTGGAGAATAAGGTTGAGTGACTCATTATATAGGGTCTCCTGAATGTGTCTTAATGAGACACTCACGCCCCATTCCCTATACCTCTCATACCGCCACCCGTAATAATCCTGTCCTGTAAGGTCCTGTGGATTCGTTACATTTGATCCAGAGTGATCCAGAATGATTCGTTTCCCATGTTTTGATGAAAAACTTTAAATTAAAATATAATAGACGGGCACTCAAAGCAGTGGAAGGGATCGACCTTATTTCCTGATAATTAAGCCTGATGCACACTTTATATTTGATTCTATTATCTCAACACAACTTTACATATTAAAGTAATATCGACCTCGGGAAAACCGGAATCCGGTATGCTACCATTGCGAAACCTTAGAACTGACACAGTGTCAAAACCGACACTTTCGCCCGGTCCCGTGTCTAATCGGTATTCCCCGGTTTGGATGTATTATGCAGATTATCTGTTGGGATGTGCTCTGATTTCTCTAATTACTTGCATAATTCATTTTTCTTTTTGGCAGAAACTGTTATCCTTGTAGTCAGGACAAAAGTTGTGGCTTCTGTTACGGCGAAAACGGAGATTCAGCTACTAACGGATCTTGTGTACCAATTATGGGTGATAATGACACGGATCACGCACTGTATGGACGATGTAGTGCCTCTAGTATGCCCGATGGATTATTGTATAACTTTGACTTCTGTCCTACTCCGTATTTTTGGCTTCCAATTTTTGGAATGGTGTTTTACTTGGCCGCTTTTGCACCCGGTGAGTGTTATTCCACTGTCTTTATTCCATTGTACAGCCGTTCTTCCCTTTCCTATTACAATACTCAAAGCCAAGAAACTGACATGGCATATTATGTTAGAATTGTAGAGTTTGGACTAGTATGTTATTGAAAAATTTGCCTGATTATGTTGTACAACATATAAATCATTCTCATGGGGTTTTTTTCTTTTACCCAGGCTTCGCTCCCATGCCTTGGACTCTCAATTCTGAAATGTATCCTTTATGGGCGAGAAGTACGGGCAACGCATGCGCAACGGCTGTGAACTGGCTCTTTAATTTGCTGGTCTCACAAACTTTTTTAACTCTGATGGATGCTTTGACACCTTATGGTAAGTACGTTACTGCAGACGGCTTTCAAAGGTTTCACCGCAGAATGAACAGACAAAATCTAAGCATGACTAAGAAAATACTCAACATTGTAATGAACATCAGCACTTCCCACTCTTACAAACCGTACTTATATAAAATATTCATGTCTTATGGTTTCGCAAACCGCTCTCGCTAATATGGATTTAGAAATGGTTTCTCGTTAATAAATTTGGTGGCAGTTTCGCGATTATGGATTTGGATATTTCGAACTGGACCGTGGCTGACTCACTTTATATTTTTATTCTTTGCCGGCTATTAATTCCATGTGGATATGCACGTGACGATTCACCATGGACGGAGTCTTCCCATTAAACATATGTTGTATCAGGATGGACGGACTGATGTCTATACGATGCCTCCAAATTTTGTTTCCTTCCTGGTTCGAGCTTTGTTCTCTTGATCGAAGAATGTGGTGAATATAAACGTGCTGTGCTAGTACTTTGATCTATTTCGCCAAGTATGACGACTTTACAACGAATATCATATGGATTAAGAATACTGATCAGCGATACGGATTGATATTTTTGGAACATCATGATGTCTTGCCGACATCACTGAAAACTGTTGATCGCGCTTCTCTTTTTTCAGGAAATTAGCTTATGTTTATGTATACTATGATTGTCTTTTTGAATTTGATGCTAATACTGTTATATGGAATGTGGGAAAGGTCTTTGGATTATGAACGCGGATATTCTTTACTGGACGACGGAGGAATTATGAATGACGGACCAGACGCTTGTTATACTGACGTACTTTTGCACCACTGACACCATTGCACCAATTTCAATCCATTTTGATCCGTTTTCCTTGATACTTTCCTCATTTTACTACCCTGCAAATAGTGGATAGTTAGTGACTTCGTTGGTATCGTATCTAAGGCACGCAGCATATAAATACGATGGTGGGGGGGTTGGCTTAATATCACATTCAAGTTTGTTTCACTCGTTTGGTGACAGTTAGTTTGGTTGGTGGAGGAAGCCGGATTACCCGGAGAGAACCACCGCCCGTCGGCAAGTAACTGACAAACTTACACACATGGACCAGCGGGGCTCGAACTCGTGCCGATTAAGCGGTGTGAGGCTAGCGGTCACCAGCGAAGCGCCTTAGACCACTCGGCCACCGAGGGCCCGCATTTCTATACGATCTAAAACGAACGGTATCATTTTATTATTATGGCCAACCAAGCCCTAGTACAGATGCTTCAAAATACTATCTACCGGTACTGATGTCCATGTTGTTGAACTGTTCTCTAGCTTGATAAGCTGCCTGTTCTGTAAAAGCAGATTTAAAATTTGTATGGAATTTAATATATATAATATCTACATCTGATATATGTTTAATTTGCAGGTGCGTATTGGTTGTATGCTGGTATTGCTGTTATAGGCATTCTGGTATTCACGATGATCGTGCCAGAAACAAAAGGAAAGTCGCTGGAGGAAATCGAGGGTCTGTTCAGGAAAGGATGGTGCCATTGTCCATGCATGGGGGATGAAGGACTGTCTGTTGGCGGGGGTAAACAAAAGAGCTACGAGTTAGAAATTCCTGGTAAAAAGACAGATGTCTTTTACTAAATACAGATTTGGAGATAGAAACACTGTCGTATTTCCAACTTCATGCAAAATACCATCTTCGCTTACCCAAGTCTAACAATGCACGTGTTGCCTTGGCTGAACGTAACACATTATCTGATCAGAATACAGGTCTGGTGATGTCATAGCGCTATAAATATTCCGTGGTCCATATTAGGGGAAGGGCAAATTCAAATTTGATTGGCTATTCCAAGGGAATTAACATCAATACACCCACCACTTGCCATATTTGGAGATCACACGGGCAGACATCAAAGAAAATCCTAGCTGCACGGTATTGGCAAGCTCCTATCTTGATTGGCTATATGACATCACGTGCGTTTCCCGGTTTGAACCGTTTACTCTATTCAGTAAGTCAAGGTAAATGACGGAACGTTAGTGTAGTATTTAACTTGAAAAATGTGAAGATGGCAAAATACATGAGTTCCCGGTTGTCTAGAAATAACGATAGCGGATATGTTTCCAAGCAAGAATTGGAGCGATATGCAAGAGGTGGGAAAAATTGACGACGTCTGGCGACTAAAAGGCAAACATATGACTCCACAAGAAAGCATCCATCGGCACCTAATATTCAGACCCGAGAATACGGCGGATTCTCGAACGTAGCCTCAGTATCTCAGTCGCGCTTTTATTGCAGCTGTTCATGTGGAAACTATGAAGTATCCACACGGCCCCTAGCACCGGCTCAAGCGGAATTAGATATGCCAGCTCGGGACAGATCAGCTTAAACAACTCATCTGATGTTAATGGATGAGCATCGTGGACGTCTGATGGAGGAAATGCCTCAACATGGGGTAACCTGGTAAATGCAAGAATACCCAGAGAAACTAACCTGTAATTCCCGACGTCGTACGGCTTAAATTTCCCACCAAAACAATAAACCTACACACGTTCGTCGTTTGCTAGACATTGACAAAGTTTAGTATATATTTCAACACATTCCATCAGATGACTTGATAGGTCTATTACACCATTGCTCTTGGGTATTTGTATCTAATACCGCTCAAGCCGGTGCTAGAGGCTGTGTGGGTATGTCATTGAAGATGTCCACATGAACAACTACAATAAAAGACTGGCTGAGACAAAAATCATCACCGGGATCATTTTTCGTTCTTGTGATGTTTTTAGATATGCACTCGGAAGACTGTCTGGGGGGGGGGAGGGGGATTTGGTTTAATGTTACACTCAAGGTTCTTTCACTCATATGGTGACAGACAGTTTGAATGGTGGAGGAAGCCGGAGTATCCGGAGAGAACCACCGCCCGTCGGCAAGCTTTCACACATGGACCAGCTGGACTCGAACCCGTGCCGGTTCAGCGGGGTGAGGCTAGAGGTCACCAGCGAAGACCACTCGGTCACCGAAGGCCCCGACTGGCTGTGGGGTCATATCACTGTTTGTCAGTACGCCGGCATCTTTTCCCACCATTATTATATGCTGCGTTTTAATTGTTATCTGCATATGGCGAGGTTCTGCTGTTTGACGTTTCCTCCTCGTGGCTTGGCCTCTGTACAAATCATTGTGAATGTAATTTGGGATTGTGGTTAACATGGTGGAGTGTTAAGCGCTTGGTCGGCGTCGGCCCTCGCAGACTTTTTACTAATATTTTCCCGGTGTCGGCCGTTTCTTCTATCTAATGGTCACATAATTCGTCACTTTCCATCAGTTTACATCATTGCTCTTGGATATTTGTATCTGATACCGCTCAAGCCGGTGCTGCTGTCCGTGTGTGTAGAAAAATATATTTTAAAAAGAATTATTTCTTCATTATTTGATCACTTTTTCCCCCTTTTCCGGTCACTATTAGCTTCTGGCACTTGTTTAAAATAAAGCCGGGTCCATTAATTTTCCGGGCCCATGTTGAATCCCATGCTGTCTTAGAGTGTTGCTATTGAAAAGAGGCAGTAACTCCAGGTTTTGCGATTTTTAGAGGACCGGGAAACCGAGTGTTGCTGACCTCCACTCTCAAGTTATTGTATTTTACTTATGTGTAATATGTTTTCTTGTTCGTGACGATTTTTGAAAAAAAAGACTTTTGCGATTATTCGGTAACTTTGACGAATAGATCAAACTACAAATATAGTTCTATGCGGCCAAATATGGGAGTACTGACGAATATTATTTGCCCCGTTTCAAGAAATTAGAAGATATTTTTATTATTATTTTTTTACTTTCATTTGTTTCTAAATATCGGATGTTTATTAAAATTTTGAATTATATCTATGTGACTTTGGGAGATAGCAGGGTAATACGACACATTCACACGATAGTACACGAGAGAATTATATCCACCATTCTGAACGACAACAGTTCGGCAGGGGACATAAACAGGCCGCCGTTTATGGTAGGCCGTGGTGGACAAAAATCGGTATTATGTATGTGTATATATTCGAATATATATGCATATTAAATCCAATATATGTCCATATATATTCACAGCCAATCACAGAGCAGTTTTATATATGCGTATTAAATGTTTTTGTATGCAGATCAAATCATTTTATATCCATATTAATTCAGATTTCATCCCTATATATAAAGAAATTAGCTATACGCACTAATTTCGAATTTATCTCCATATTAATTCACATTTATGTCAAACAATAGTCATTTATGTCGTACATAAATCAACCAATAGAATCACAGGAATTATGTGCGACATAAATCGCTTTCCTTCCCACAAGTTGCATCCGACTTTTGACCTAACTTGTGTGACCTTTCTTTGTTGACATTCGGGACAAGATTTTATATGTCCGATTGCTTGATAGCCGCTCGCCGTTTTTATAGCTGGAAAGAGTCACGATAATTTACACTGTGCAAAGATTGTAGCCATATTGAGATTGTAGACTGTTATAGCCACACTTTTAAATCGCATTGTCAATGCACGTTTTAACTGTGTTTATCTTCTGGGTCGTATTTTTTCTATGTTCCTCCGAGGAAACTTCGTAAGCCATAGCAATTTTACATACAAAATTGTTGAATTAATAGAAAATACTCATTCATAGAATATAACGATGTCTTTACCCATCTTCATACACAGGTCGATTCACACACATCGAAGTATGGAACTTGATCTTTTCACGTCCAAAGCAGCGTTTTAATTACGATGTATCAGTAATTTAGAATACAAACAACTAATGGTATACCCTGGAACACTATTACCAGAAGTGGATGTAAACTCATCCACTTCTGCTAGTACTTATACATGTACATTCGTCTGTTTACGATTTAAACAAAGTTCCTAACTTTTAAGCTTGCACTTGTTAAGCTAAGCTCAATACGAATATTATATATTTTGTTCTTAAATGCCCAACTCTCAAACTCTATATAGCTTTTTGATAACATGTAATTGCATTCAGGTACGTTGGTTATTTATTGAATAAATATATCAATGAATAAATAAAATCATTGTAGTAATAATACTCTCGAACTCTGTTTCATGAATCTCAGCACGGTGAAACATCTAAGAACCGGCCACATCAATGGCATAACCGTCAGCGAGTTGTAAACAAATCGCCCACTGACTATGATGGCTTGTCTTTCTGGACACGGAAGTGAAGTTATGGCGGGAGGAGAAGCTATTTATGTTGCACATAATTCCTGTGATTCTATTGGTTGATTTATGTACGACATAAATGATTATTGTCCGACATAAATGTGAATTGGTATGGAGATTAAATCGAAATTAGTATGTAAAAAACTTTTTTATATATAGGGATGAAATCTGAATTAATATGTATATAAAATGAGTTGATCTGCACACAAAAACATTTAATACGCACATATAAAACTGCTCTGTGATTGGCTGTAAATATATATGGACATATATTCGATTTAATATGCAGATATATTCGAATATATACGCATACATAATAGCGATTTTTGTCCACCACGGCCTACCATAGCCGTTGGGTCAAAATGATATCTACTTTAGTGCATTTGGCCGATATGGGCAGATAGTTTTATTGTGAATCTCTCACAAGAGATTGTAGAGGGACGTTTATAGTTCCGCATGGTGAACATGTTCTATTAAAGTGGTATTTATAGGTAATAAAAAGAGACAAAGAAATTCAGTCTGGACTCCATCTTAGTCTGTTAGACATGACAAAGCTACGTAGAACGTGACATGTGCTGTGGAATTCATGTAGATGTATTAAACAATCTGGTTGAGGCGAAGTAGCGATAAATGCAACACCATCGTCTGTAAGAATGAACATAGTAATGAATCTCAAGTCTTCGATTAAGTTACTGTGGATCTGATCCGAGGGTGAGTCGGATATGATATGAATGATAATCTTAACATCATAGGATATAACGCTCTTTCCAAGGGTATATAACGGTGGTCATTGCTGATGGTATGAATTATTCAAGTCCACTGATATGACAAGATATCGAGCATTATCGTGATATCACCATCACTGCAAACGGCCTGCTTCGTTTTTGGTGCTAATAGTGTCTTTATGTGGAAGGTAGTTCGATTACGGATGAAGAAACTCTGCCTGGACGAGAAACGCTGCCTGGACGAGAAACTCTGCCTGGACGAGAAACTCTGCTGGCTACCGAATGACAGATCTGACGCTTAAATATGACCATTTACCCCGGTCGGACTTCCGTTCATTTAGGGAGGCAGCAGCAGACGGATCTACAGATTTTCAGAAGAACAACAACTCTTGTTTCAGGCTCGAAGTAAATTTTCCAGCCTCAACAGGGTATCTAAAATCCATACACATCGTGACCTCTCTGCTACAATTAACCTATTTACTACTCACGATCAGAGGAGGTCGTAATTGATGAATGTACCTCACTCGGATGCCACTTAGTGATATACCAGTTCAAAGGACTTTCTATTGGTCCAATGTCTTGGGTGATGTTCATTGCCCATCAAGCAATCATTGGTGAATAGACTGCACCAGGTTCCCTCTTGGAGTTATACCAGTACAAGCGACTTCATCTGGATGCAATACCTTAAAAATAGTTCACAACCCACCCGTTGATTTTTGACGAAGGTACTGCACTCTGGTGCCACTTGGAGGCATAACCTACAAGCGACTCCCTAAGGATCGTTAATCTGTGAAAGCAATACATAGATGTTCTGTCCTAATTGTGATAAATAGATTATCTTGTGGGTGGTTGGTGGGTGTTCGGTGGGCACGGATTCCAGGTACTTCAGTACATTTTGCTGAGAAGCAGCAGTAACTTAATTTGATGTAACACTGTAATATCACTTGTCTTTATTGCGCCATGTAAGCGTCCTGTCTGTGTCCTCATTGTTTTATAGGGTGGGAGGAGGCTGTGTGGTTCCATGTTGCTTCAGGGGGCCCTCGGTGGCCGAGTGGTCTAAGGCGCTTCGCTGGTGACCGCTAGCCTCACACCGCTGAACCGGCACGGGTTCGAGCCCAGCTGGTCCGTGTGTGAAAGTTTGTCAGTTACTTGCCGAAGGGCGGTGGTTCTCTCCGGGTACTCCGGCTTCCTCCACCAACCAACCTGACTGTCACCATATGAGTGAAACAAACTTGAGTGTGACATTAAGCCAAATTCCCTCCATGTTGCTTCAAAGATTTCTTCTTTGTTCGTCGCGATATGACTGAAATAATGTTGAATCCTATTCACTCACTCACCTTATAGATTATCTATGCCAACAAATGAGAAATTCTCGTTTACAGAGAAACGTCTGGTACATCCACGCCAAAAATTCTCCACTCTAAATGATGCAAATAAGCAAGTAATGCTGAACGTAATGAGGTACCTGTTAGCTTCTGACATGGGCTTAACATAAAGCTACCACGATTAATTTGCCGGGACCCATGTTCGAACCCATGCTGTGTCGGAATGCTGCTATTAAAAATGAGCAGTAGCTCCCGGTGTTGCTGTCGTTAAGAGGACCGGGAAGCCGACTGTTGCTAGCCTCCAACCTCAAGTTATTGTATTTTGCTTACATGTGATATGTGACAGTTTTTTGTGACGGTTTAAAAAAAAGGTTTTTCGATTATTCGGTAGCGAGGCGCTGGAAAGTAGAATTAGAGCAAACGCATATTGGATTGATATGGAGAAAAACTCTGACTACTTCTGATCTCTAGACAAAAGCAACACCAAAATAATCAAAACCATATCAGGAATAGAAACCGATACTTGAATCGTTGATCAGTGAGACGAAAAGAATTTTATTCTTTCTTCTGTGAAGGCCTTTTTTATCACATTCCACTCAACAGGCGTTTAAAAGAGGAACACTTTCAACGCCACAACAACTGGGATATATCACATGTTTACCAAACGAATGTCAGGACAGAATTAAAAAAAAAAAACTGGCGCCGTATATCCCTACCAATCATAGACTATAGAATTATATATACTATTATAGCCAACAGAATAAGTTTTACCATCAATC
Source organism: Hanleya hanleyi (assembly GCA_036873755.1). NCBI lineage: Eukaryota > Metazoa > Mollusca > Polyplacophora > Lepidopleurida > Hanleyidae > Hanleya > Hanleya hanleyi. Next base: position 27,313 of record JAVTVY010007406.1, on the reverse strand, counting down.
ATCGACGAAGCGCAAAATGGTTTTACGAGGGGGCGTTTTATTGGTGAAATTACCAGACTTATATTTGATTAATGAACCACACAGAGGAACATCACATACCAAGACTTTCATTTTTAATAGATTCTGAAAAGGCACTGAACTCTGTTTCCTGGGACTATATCGAAAAAGGCTTGTGTCTTTCCATTTCCGAGTTGGCTTATTCCAGTGTGGTATATTAGTTTCATGGTGATATTCATTTGAAGAGACTGTGATGTTGTTGCAACTTGTTTTTTTTTCTCTTATTGTGTGTGTATGTGTGTGTATGTGCTGGGGTGGAATCAGCCTCATTTTATTTTATCATATGCTTGAATAAGTTTTGTGCCATTATTGTACAAATTTAAGATGCATGTGTATACAAATAGGTGCAAAGTAAATTATGCTACATTGTGATATATTGTAGGGATTTTGTTGGATAAAATATACCTTATAATAATAACAAAATACATACAAGCGAATTGTATTCAGGTAATTGTGGTACATCATATAGGTACATAGAATTATTCACACAATATAGCCTATGTATTTTTTTATATGTATGAATGTTGATAGATTTGTTTGGTAGTAATTTTGAATGTGCCTAAATGTTATATATATAGTAACGAAATACAGACAAACTGGCTTGTGTATATATTTATGTATATAGCGGAAGAAACAACATAAATTGTAGTATATGCTTGACTATAAGACTTTTCTTGTTTCTTTTTATTCTTTTCTATGTATATATATGTCAATGTATAAATAAAACTTGTATGCGTATGCACACGGATGTATAGGCTTTTTGTATAAGCAGAACGCATTTGATTGTATAAATAAAATTAAACTCAACATTCAAAGCACGACTAAAAGTATTAATGTAAAAATATAAATTATGCTTTTGACACCGTACTGTCTGTGGTATATTTACCTCATTTAATCCATATTGTTCTTTCGCAACTATTGTCGCATATGGAAATGTCTGTAATATAGATTTGCAATCGTATGGCGATAATAAATTCAATATCACCATCGTCTGTAAGAATGAAAATCTCATTTATTCGATTATTGTGGGACTTATCCGGATTGAAAACTGCCTGGTCCGTGCTTGGTGCTAACAGTGTCTATATATAGAAGGTAGTTTGATATTGGACGCGGAACCCTTTACAGGCGAAGGCTGGCTACTGTATGTCAGATCCTACGCCTGTATATAACCACTTACCCTGGTCGGACTCCAGTTGATATAGGGAGACAACAACAGAGGGACTTGCAAATTTTCCAAAAGGACAACAACTCTTGATTCAGGTTCGAAGTAGATTTTTCCAGCCTGAACAGGGTATCTGAAACCATGCATATCGTTTACCGTTTTTGACCTGTCTCCTAAAATATACCTGTTCACTACATCTACTCGCAACCTGCAGAGGGGGTAATTGAGGAATTTACTGCACCCGGGTGCCTCTTAGGAATATACCAACTCAAGGGACTCTCTATTGGTTCAACGTTTTGGCCACTGTTCATTACCCATCAAGCGAATACAGGGGCGGCGGAAACAATTTCATGTTGCCCCGACCAACGATCACAGCACAATTAGGCGAGGGTCCAGGGGCCGCCTAGGCCCCGGAAGCTCCGGGGTCCTAGATTGCAGGAGATGCATTCTGAGCTATTTCCGGCACATAAAATATCATATTAATGCTCGCTAAAATGTTGAAAATGTGGGTTCAAATAAAACATTTAAAAAGTCTATTTATCACTGAAAATCAGGTTCCAATTAAAGATTCCCGTCATCACCGCGCACAAGAAACCCGGCGGTGTGCTCTGTTTCGAGATATTCAGAAATTACCAAATATTGATAACCTGTGATCTGATAGATAGACAAATTGATTAACTGCCTTTTTCGGGTCTAGATCGTCGAGTAGATAATGCCCAAGCTTTATCGACGAGATTCCAAGACTAAATACCCAAATATATGTAAGTTACAATACATACGGTACCGCACGAATTATGGATAAATTCGCTCTGAAAAGGTGAAGGCCTGGATATTTTGTAAATCTTGAATTACGTAATGCCAGTGGTGTTTAGTACAGCAAAACAATATAACTCGAACTCGATTAGCATGATTGACTATACATTCAGACGCTGTGACATTGCCCCGACTGTAGTAGATGGTAATCAGCGGTCCTGGAATTATTGCCCCGACCATGGTCGGGGTGGTTGGGGCGGTTCCGCCGCCGTTGGACTATTGGTGAATATACTGCAGTAGTGCCCCTCTTGAAGTTATAGTACAAGCGAATCCCTCTGGATTCAATGTCTTGAAAATGGTCCACTACCCAACTGGTGATTATTGACGAAGGCACTATCGTCTGGTGCTACTTGGAAACATAGCTTACACGCGACTCCCTGAACACTCGCTAAGTTGAGAAAGCAATACAATTGATATTGAATATCAGAGTATAGAAGAGAGTGGCAGTGAGAGAAATTGTACATACCTAAGGTAGGCGGTTGTTCGTCTCTTCCAGAAAGAAACTTTGGAATTGCGAAGAGAGAATAATTTGCTCGTGGTTATGGAGTAAATCAGTTCGATTGCGCGCCTTTGAGATGAAATATCGATCTACAATGATACACACCTAGGACTTTACTTATGTCGGAACGTTAACTCCGTGGCACTGACAGAATGACTGCATATTTTCGTCACGGTTATCGTGACGGAGAAATTTCGAACTGATGCTATACAGATGAGTGACTATGCAGAAATGCCCTGAGTATGTGGTGACGAAAGAGAATCTTGTTAAGCATGGACAGCCTCATGCTGTGATAAATATCTTATTGATGGCAAAATACAATCGTATATAGAGTGCAAAATCTCTGGCGCTACGTTTCGTAACTTGTGTCTGGTGTCGCTTAACCCAGGGCTAGGGGGCGTTTGCATATCATGTGTTTTGAACCTCCATGGTGTTAAAATGATCAATCGCAATCAAAGTGTGACTAAGATAAATACTCTTGATAAAAGTCTTTGAAACCCATTTGGTTAAAGAATAATGGTCAGTGATAAGAATTTTATGAAACGAACATCACCCTATCTTGCCGACATCTTTGAAAACTGATGACCGCTTTTCTTGTGGGAAACCATTTTGTGTTTTCATTATTTTCATACAAATTTGGAATTGATGTGTAAATTCTTTTGTCGACGACGGCTGAATATTGAATGCAGGTGATAACATATTGAACTGATGGGACTCGAAGCCCCGTCGGCGGCGACATCAAACGCCTGGCCATACAGGACAGTAAGATGAGGTGCAGCAAGATATTCATGCTGTGTATTGGAGAGCTGGTCTGGATACTGTTTCACGCCTGCATTGAGTTACTCTTTCTTGGTTAACTTGACTACATGCAATTGTTGAAGAAACTGGGTGATTTATAGTAAAACACAAAACAAATGCCGTTTGAGTTTTGCACGTTTGTCTGACATTGTCCAGCTCAAAATTTGTTTGTTGAGGCCATGTCATGTTAAGAGGACAGGGAAAGTTTATTGGTCCTATGACCTTTTATCCCAGGATTAACAGACATAACTCAGTATTTAAGTAGTTATTGCCTCCTCCTTCCGTCTTCCTCTCCAATTAGATTTAGGGTATAACTGTGTCGTATTTTAGTATTTGCGGACGTTAATGCTGGTTTTAGTGTCGCAAATTGAGTTTTACCGACGACACGCCTGTGGAGTCAATATGACGGATATTTGCGACAGTAAAACCAGCATAAAAATCTGCAAATATTATAATTATAATTCCGCTTTTTCCTTCCCAACGTAATTCAACAACATTGCTTTAGAATTTCGTACATGGTATCACATTTGATGTGACATATACACAATCCTAGAACGTTCAGTTGTTGAACTCGGAACTGAACCTACACTGTTATAAATCACACCGTAAATTTACAGTTAAATGTACTGGCAGAAAAGGTGCCAGTACATTCTACTGTGAAATTACGTTGCACCGTATTTTACAATTACCGCTTTTTAACAAGCATTGAACTGTAAAATGTTGCTCAGTATTTTATAATTACCGTTTATTGACAGGCATTCAACTGTAAAATTCAGGTTGCCCTGTAATTTACAATTTTCGTTTTTTTTAACATCCTATAAACTATACAATTACGAGGCAGCACTGTCTAGAATTATCGGTTCCGAGCTAACGTAGGTCCCTGGAAGGCCGAAATAGCCATTGCTCTTTCGCGTATTTCAGCTCTTCGTGTTTACAAATGCAATCACCAAAGTTTCGTAAATAATCACGAAGGAATCTGTGAAATTATTACACGAATATTGGGACACAACTCCAAGTCAGATAACACCAAAACCAAACCGTACTGTAGACCGAAAATTATAGTTAGCAGCTGCGTCCGTCCTAGCGCGTGTTCTGATAATGCTCTGGATGTTGTATCGTACAACGCAGGTGTCGGAAGTTTCCTGCAACTGGGCGTTTCGTGTGCAAAGATATGAACCTCCTTTCAGAGAAAACAAGAATTTTATGTTACGTGTTTGCGCAGTTCACCCATTTCAGTTGATGTCAACTGAAATATCACAGTTCAATTTACAGATTAATGTGCTTACGATCAAATGTACTGTAAACTCCAACATACATTTACTGTGAAAATAACGGTAATTTATAACAGTGTAGGTGTTCGTCAGGTGTTCATGAAACTGGCGACCAAAGGCGATCAAATAGCAGGTTGAAACAATTTACTGCCATTAATGCAAAGTAGATGGTGCGATAGGGCGGCGTTTTGGAATATACGTAGTGTGGTTGAAATCGAAAACAATAAAATGTCCTAAAACTAATTGTGTTTTAATGTAACCACAAGAGAATATATATGTACACAATACGTGAAAGTTCTAGCTCGATTGCATTATGATTATAATTATTACATGAAATTGAAATCCGCAGCATGTACTATTTCGTGAAAAAGAGTCTAAATCGAGTCATTCAAGCACACATTTAGACATGAAGGACTCTTAGGACCAAAACGCCATTTAATCTGGTGCTGTGCGGTGGCATTATACCTCCATTGCTGGGAAATCTTTTTGGTCCAAGGAGTCCTTCGTGTTAAATGTGTTGGCACGATTTAAACCTGTGTTTAGCACATGGTTTTCTCTATCCTCGAGTAATACGTGGCAGCAGTTGCTTCTACTCAATATTGATGATAGCAGAAGTCCATAGTTTTATGGACTTCTGATGATAGTATAAAGCTGTATGTCGTCTTGCATATTGCTTCATTGTCCATACACTTTTTATCAGCGAGTGTGATACTGTTAATGACAATTGTTTGATAAATGCTGGTTGCACGATGGCAATATCTGACAGCATGCTATTGCTCATGTATGGTACATGGGAAATAACTCTAGGAGTAAATAACTGTTTCGGGAAATCCCCATGCACGAGGAACGGCAAATCAAACACGTGATTCTTGATCCGTGGTGTATTATTATGTGGTGTACAGAAATGATTGAATGGGATAGAAGCCTGGAAGACGCAGAAGTTTATTTAATCTCTCGGATCGTCGCGGAACTGACAGTCGTGTAAATCCCTGTACATACACATATTTATACATTTTATAGTTTGTACTATTCTAACACAGTTTATGTACCAGTATCGTATATATTCGTTCCACATTCATTAAAATGATGTTTTTTTTCCAGTAAACCACAGATCTCCAAGTGAGGAAAATGAGCTTGAACTAGAGTCCCCCCCCCCCCCCTACCAAACTCTCCAGCCAATCTTCAGAACGTCAAGAGATAGAGGGCTGACAATCTGTGACTTGGTAGTTTGTCGTATTGGGGTCATTTTTGAATCTATTTACATAATGCTCGAGTGGGTTATCAGATAAGTGTTGCTTTCGTCATTTTCCTTCAAAATTCCTAATTTTCCGTGAGGAAAAGTTGACAAAATCTATTTTAGTTCACATGAGATTATTATTTACTAATTTATCATGTAGGTTTTTGAACAAATTTCATAAATAAAATATATCTCGGAAACGACAAAAAAAAATGAAAGCTGACCATCCGAGACTTTTTAGTTTATCATATTGGGGTCGTTTTGAGCCTACTTGCATAATCCCCCGAGTAGAGGATCATGTGCAAATTCAAAATTGCGACCATGTGGGGTACCAGAAAAGTGATGTTTTTCATTTTTAATCGAAATTTCTGCTTTCCTTCGGGGAAAAGTAGCAAAAACTATTTTATTTCACATCAGACGATTATTGACTAATTTATCATGCATTTTTTGTAACGAAAACACAAAAATAAAAAAATCGAAAAATCTGACCGACAAATCGACCAAAACAAACTGTTTTGAAGATGACGTCAGTGTGACGTCATCAAGCGACCACCTTGGATATTTTTACATTTTCTGGTAGAGCTTGACACAAGGGTATAGTGTGGTAAGTTTGAGTGCCCTAGCTGAAGGGGTAATAACCCATTCACCCCCCCCCCCCACCCCCGCCCCAGGCCTGGACAGGTCCAAAAAAGTTCAGGCCAGATAGGGTTAACAAATTATTCCTATACTAGGATATCGTCAGTTGAGTCATGTCGATTTTGAAGATATTATTGGTATACCGATACATGTCTGAAGAATTCCTCGAGGTGTTACGTCATGCGTATTGTGTGATGGTGTCCACGGATTCAATGTTCCTCGTTGGTCTACTGCTGCGTTGTATATTGCTTATAGCTGAGTTTCCATTTCCTGCACGTGCTATATGAGTATACCACTGAGCATTTTCATTAACCCGCTATAAATATTTTAATTGCGCCTGTTACTAGGAAGCTTAGACTTTTCAGACAAGTTCAAGAGTAAAATTTTACTGGCTTCGATTATGGGGTCACGTCATATTTTTTTAAATGCATTGCCGGCCAAAAAGTCAACATTATTGATCTTACAAAATCCATATTTCATGCATGAAAAATACCATAAAGCGGACAAAATATATAGTGTCTATACCTGTTTCATGCTTCTACTTAAAATGAAGAAAACATTCTCATAATGAGGCCTATTTTATGAGCTGTGTAACAAATCTATGATCTTGATTATATGTCTACTTTCGCATCTTCTCTCGTGGTGGAAAGATTTTGTATCCTATTTTCGTTTCCCTTTTATATTTATTTGGTCTTCTCGACGCTAAAACTTGAACTTAAAATTCCTTCCAATAGTTGAGACGTGTTTGAGGAATAAATGACTGACACAATTCCCAGATATATGCCTGGCTTAAACCTTATTCGTGCGATTAGTTTACATGATCAGATTATATCTAAGTGTACGTTTGTGGACCTTGTCCTTTTTATCGCTGCTCTCTCGTGTTTTCCAAGAAACATCGAGCATGTACAGGTATACTGAAACCTTTGACTCATTCTTTACGAGAAGCACGAGGAGGACATTTAATAGTGAACAGAAACCACAACTCTTATCATATATCTATTTATCTGGTATAATTCAAGCAATACCATAAAGAGCAGGGGGAATGCCCTATACAAGAGTTCGTAACCCGATATGTTATATACACTAATAAGATAATTCCTCAAACAATCTGTTCAGACGTTCGTTAAATGTATAATGTTCGCCGTGGATCACCGACATGGCTGATCACCACATCTGTCTAATGAACAATAATGGTGGCGGTATTAATGACCACACCTGTTTAATGAACAATAATGGTGGCGGTACTGATGATCACACCCGTCTAATGAACAATAATGGTGGCGGTACTGATGACCACATCTGTCTAATGAACAATAATGGTGGCGGTATTAATGACCACACCTGTTTAATGAACAATAATGGTGGCGGTACTGATGATCACACCCGCCTAATGAACAATAGTGGTGACGGTACTGATGATCACACATGTCTAGTGAACAATAATGGTGGCGGTACTGATGATCACACCCGTCTAATGAACAATAATGGTGGCGGTACTGATGACAACACCTGTCTAATGAACAATAATGGTGGCGGTACTGATGACAACACCTGTCTAATGAACAATAATGGTGGCGGTATTAATGATCACACCCGTCTAATGAACAATAATGGTGGCGGTAGAGAAATCTCCAAGAGTACGATCTCTTTAACTTTCCCCAAGACCGGCTGGACCAGAGGTGACTACGAGGAACCCAGAAGCCCGCTCACGACTGGAGGTCCGGCAGAAAGTCCGGACAGTGAAGACTATGAATCGCTCTTATTGCACAACGGTCAAGGTCGGAGAACGAGTGAGATAAGACAAGAGAGTTGTGTGTCCATCAATGGGCACAATAGTCCTAATGGTTCATTCGTGACCGTTACCGATAGCACAAGAAGTGATGGGTTTAACTACGAACAGTTGAAAGTAGCAGACACCGTCATCAAACAATGGAAGGTTCAGCGGTTTTATATTAACACAATCTTATCCGCAAATGTGATTTTGTTCATTATTTTAATGACATTTGTCCTAGCCGTTTTAGCTGGTTGTCCTTGCATCAGAGCCACATGGCAAGCGAAAGCGACACCGACAGCGAATAAGCCGACTTCCTTGTGTATGCCTTGTGACGACCTCGAGGTCAGTCTCCGAGTGGCGAAATTACCCGACTGGATCACAAACTCTTCCGGAAGCTGTTGCTTGGAATCTCTGGTGGACATTTTAAAACTACTGAATAATGTGAGTGAAGTAAATAAGTCCAAAATTACGGACACAGTTGACCCAATAGATGTCACGTCTATAACAATTCTATTATTTCTGACAAATAATTCACTAGTACAATAAATGTTCACATTTAGGACAAATTACATTTTAAATTATATTCATTACCATTATATTTGCAGAAGGTAGAAGAGAAGATCTCCAACGAAATTTCTCACGGTAAGTGCCTGGAAATTTCACGCTGAGGAATCAATATTCAATTTCACATTTTGTTTCCCAATTTCTCCCCATTTCCAAAAATAGTATTCCCCAATCTGCTGAACATTATCTGGCCTGGGCGATTTGTGGTGTGCCACAGCCTGTCTGTGGCGTCGAATGTTGAATACATACACCCCCGTGAGTGTTTTCGTTATCCAACCATCATCCGTCATGTACGATCACGTGATTAAAAATTGTAAAGAATCGTCGCCCATGTTTGGTCACATGATATATCAGATATATCTTCCTGGTTGTTCATTTTTATGATTTTGTCAATTATAAATCAGTTTTTTATGAGCTGAACATGCAACAATAACGTAATGTTCTTGAAGATTATGTCTATAGTTTTCCGTTTTGCATTTCTCGAATTTCTGAAGGATTGTGACTAATTAACTTAATTAAACAATTTGCAGTGATGTTTAATCAATTTTAACGTATGGTTCAACATGTCTAGAATGGCGTGGTAACCTTCTTTAAGTGTCAAAATTCTCCGTTTGGAAGCGAAAAGGTGGCCCAAAACATGCACGTCATGGTCATTTCAGCTAAGGGGGATAACTCCTGTGATCGAATTTCTGTCTCCGTTACTGCTTATAGTAACTTCTTAAGTCAATTTTAAATCTATGTTACTGTTTTCAGTAGCAGAGTTTGGTGTTACTGGAAACAGTCACGTTGTTCAAAATTTTGTTTCGCTATTGTTTATAGTATCGATCTGTTAGTTTGTTATCAAAGATAGTAACGTTATTCAAATTCGTACTTTTCTGGACTGGTAAATGTATAAAGATATATAATTAACTCCCCTGTAATAAAGGGCAAACAAGGTACATGTACAAGACCACCTTCCATGTACCTGTACATCGTCCACCCGTCCATGTACACTGTCAATGTGCATGTACATGTACACCATCCATGTATACCGCCAACGTACCATGGTACGATGATACGATGGCACGATGATACGATGATACAATGGTACGATGATACGATGGCACGATGGTACGATGATAAGATGGTACGATGATACGATGGTACGATGATACGATGATACGATGGCACGATGGTACGATGATACGATGGTACGATGAAAACAATCAAAAATCAATCAATATAATTTATTTACGCATGACTTTCGTTTGATTAAGCGACTTGAGCAACTCTTCCGAAGCGCGATGGTACGAAGGTACGATGGCACGATGATACGATGGTACGATGGTACGATGAAGGAATTTCCATCGTACCGTCGTATCATCGCATCGTGCCATCGTACCATCGCATCGTACCATCGTACCATCGCATCGTGCCATCGCATCGTACCATCGCTCCAGTAAAAATAGGGCGATAGTACGATGATACGACATGGCCGATATCGGCCACCATACGAAACTGAGCCGGACTAAAGGGCTTAATCCTCCACTGCTTAAATATAACCGGAGTAGGGGCAATTGACTGTCCACGGATCATACAAAAAACACAAAAGAAAAAAAAATGCAGCAAGTTCAGATAACCTATCGAATATATCTTGATATGCTATAAATAAAGACTTGATATGTGCTCCTGGTTGACACGGTACAATGCCGAAGCCACTGCATTTTTGCCGACACATAATGTTACAAAAGAAAAAAATCAAACAAGTTGAGATAATCGATCTATTATATCTTGATAGCAAATGTATAAAGACTTTGTATGTCTTCCTGGTCGGCACATCCTCGCGAGCCAGTGTATCAATCGATAGGTTACGATCGATACACTGGCTTGGTTAGTTACCGATAGCAGTTCTGGATATAAATAGCTGGAGGGTTTTCCACTAAACCGAACCAATCAGTAAGCGCGCTGGAGCAGCTCACCAGGCCAATCTGCAGGGAGGTTTGAGTTTTGACTGGTTTGAATTTCATCGCCCACCAGATTACCTTTGAAGTTAGGCTGAAATCGACATCGGGTGTCAAAGTGAAAAACACAGGCTTCAGATACCGACGTGCTAATTCAAAACAACCGCTGAGGATGAAAGGTACGAGATTGTGTAATAGACGCAACGACCCGAGAACTTATCCGAATCATCAAAAAGGTCCAGGTAAACCTTCTTCGTGGATTTAGGGATTACCTGGACTTGTGCAGATGGGTTGGCAAGGTAGAATGATGACAACTGACTTGTCTGCTAACTATCAGTCCATCACTATTAAAGGACGGTATAGAAAACCATTGAAAATGCGGGGGATTCCCACAACAATTTCAACGTGGTTATACCTGTCAGGTTACAGAAATGTTGGTTCTATTTTTTTCCTGCGAAACCATTCCTTGCGCTCTCATTAGTCAACACAGTTGTTTTCCTTTTTCCCATGTGACACATACAAGCGTCTAGTCTGTTATTCAATATTCAGCCGTCGTTCATTAAATAATTTCCGCATCCATAATCGAAAGACCTAATTCCAAATATATAAAAAAAAATGAAAATGATAGCATATATAAACATAGGCTACTTTCCTGCAAGAAAGAAGCTGTCAACAGTTTTAAATGATGCCGACAAAACATGTCCCTGAGTTTTGATTTGTCAATTCAAATTTTCGAAAATACATCCCGTATTTTCATTGGTCCGCGGGAAAAATTGAGGGAATATCAGCCAATCATAGAGGTTTTGAAGAGATATATCGTTAACGTCATACTAGAGTTGTCTCCATCAAAACAGATTATCGAATTCAATTCATTTAACGTACCTACATTGCTCTCTTCTTGTAGCTATCAAACTTTTGGAACATGCGGTCCATTCTCGAAACAACAAATCAGAAACCCCGACCAGGAGTCGTTCATTGTTTGCCCATGTGATTGCAGACATGAAGCCCAGGCATATACAATCGTCAAGTAAGAGATAATCTATGTCATGAGAAATCATGAGTTTGTCCTCTGACTAAGTTGGGCCGAAAACGCAGCGCGCGCATGTGCGTTCAATCTTGATCGATACAAGAAGCGTGTATCTGCGCTCGAGAGAGATGGGAATCCAGTATATGCTATAGAAGACCAAAGTTAGCCGTTCAACTATTTGAAAAGAGCATGTTACGACGTCCTGTTTGGCTGTGACATCTTGACCCGACTAGGCTCCGTTTAGTAACGGACGATGCGGATTGGATGAGAAACACGCGAACACATTTTACTCCAATGCAATCAGAGGGTATGTCTGACAGTAGGAGATGTACAATTTGATGCCACAAAATGATAAGTAGACGAAGTCCGTCTCCTACATCTATTTCTTCCCGCGGCTTGCTACTTCATGCATAGACAGCTGACATCTGTCTCTAAACCTATCGCCGTGTGTTGCTTAGAATAGACCGAGCTACTCGGTCAGCTTCTAGCTCACATGAGGTGAATATTAGTAAAACATAGCGCTTTATATGGTTTATTCGTCATGCATGGCTATATTGAGACGACCTGCTTATACGTTTACTTTCAGGTAACTCCGGTGGTCCTTTGCCTGTGAAAATTCCAAAGTTTTACGTTGGAGCGAACAGCAGAGTCTGGGGGGCGGGGATAGAAATTCAATACAACCGTCTCTTTATTCCCGAAAACGGTTTGTACTTGGTATACAGTCAGGTTCAGTTCAGCGAATCGCTAACCACATATCGGCCCGCCCCTGATGAGAAGATGCGTTCACAATCGCCCTCCTCACAGATTCTCACCCATAAGGTGTGCCGCTACGATGTAAACTTACCCAACGATCAAGAGGAATTACTGATGAAAACCTCTGTGTCCAAATACGGTTTGAAAAACAATCAGCCGGTTTTTCAACATTCAACTTACCTATCTGGTGTTTTTATTCTTGCCAGCGGGGATCAGATCTACGTTAGAGTATCGGACGAATCCTTAGTTGATTTGGAAGGAATATCCACTTATTTTGGGGCTTTCAAATTAGCAGATGGATAAACACGTATAGTTAAATATTGGGTACACGGAAGTTCTGTCATCAGAAGTATTCACAACGTAGCGTGAATTCAATCGTTTCGTGGTATTTAATATGAAATTTCGGGGCCACTCCCCATGTCTCTTGACAAGCGCACAGTAAACAAAATTATGAAGTTTATGTTATTACTCAGGATTAAGAATGAAAGATGCACATCTATTATAATCATTTCTCCAGAAATTATACAGCTATATACGTTGTTATGAAGTCTAAAGATGACACGAGACTTTCATACAATACAGTCAAGGCTGGGGACAGCAATGTGCCTAGGGTTTTTCAGCTGCACAAAGTTGTTGGGACGCGTGTTTAAACCTCGCGCAGATTTAGCCTTAGGGTATTGTCATCGTCATTTACGTCTGTCTCTCACCGTAAATCTTGTAAATCAAACTTGACAACGATTTTGTCTCGTCCCATCAATTTACACCACATGTACATCTGGTCACCTGAATCAGAAGACTATTATAGGTATACGATTGACATTGACCCATCGTGAACTCCCTTTATACTGTCTCGGCCACATAATTGTATACATAATTTAAAAATTAATCTGATCTACACTTGTTATAATTTTGCACAGTTGTATTTTATATTGTATGTTGCACTATATATAGCGTTGTATGAGAGTCTGTTACTGGACCTCGCGTCTGTTGGCTCCTTCTATGAATAAATAACTAAACAATAAATGGTTGGTGTACTGGTTAAAAATCGAAACTTTGACGGAACATTGTAGTTCTGGCGAAACAGATTGATTCTTGAGTATTTGTTTGGACGGTTCGTGAATCTCCGAACGATTACTTATTTTCTTGAACTTTGGTCGACAATCTATCTGTATTAGATTTCGAATATACCAATTCCGATGAACTATCATTAAACTATGCAAATTCCTGGGAACGGCTTGATTATATCTAAATAATAATAATAATAATACACTTTATTTAAAAATATACCTCGATAGAATCCGATAGGCCACAGACCTCTTTTCGTTGGCGTCGAGGACGATAACAATAGTAGATATGTACAATAACAAAGCAAACATAGCTTTTAAATAATAGTGGAATTTTCAAGTAAAAATTTGGATAGAAATTGTTTATAACAAGCCGATTTAAATGAAGTCAGGGAAGCGCAGCTTCTCACTGATAATGGAAGGTCATTAAAAAGTTTTGGACCATTTACCTTGAAAGATTGCTTTAAAAGTTCTGTCCTTGCAAAGGGAACTTTTAAAAGCAGACCGTGGTCAGATGACCGTAGGTTCCTCGAGGGTTTGTCTGCTTTTAAAAGTTCCCTTTACAAGGACAGAACTTTTTAAGAAATCTTTTAAGGTAAATGGTCCAAAACTTTTTAATGACCTTCCATTGTCAGTGAGAAGCTGCGCTTCCCTGACTTCATTTAAATCGGCTTGTTATAAACAATTCCTACCCAAATTTTTACTTGAAAATTCCACTATTATTTAAAAGCTATGTTATTTAAATATAAACTGCTGGGTCGTTCCCTTTCACACCTTCACAAAAATGTATGACTGTCTTGTGTGGCCTATTATAGAATATGCATCGGCACTTTTGGGCACCAAAGAGTATTCTTGTATTAATGCGGCGCAAAATAGAGCTATGGGGTACTACTGAGGCATTGGCAAATATGCTCCCAACGCAGCTCTAGCTGGTGACATGGGTTGGACCCTGGTCGGAGTTCGTTTATGGACGAGTGTAGCAAGACTGTGGTGTCGTATGCGTGATATGAGTCCGACTAGATTAAATAGAAGTGTGTTAACTTGGACGAATATATGTGCTTCGAACCAATAGAGTTTTATGTATGGAGCCAATGGAGTTTTAACGTTTGTCAGAAGTTTACTTTGCTTGATTTTAACTACACAGCGGATCTATTTAGCTACAATGTGACTGAATGATGTTCGTGATAAGATATTGTCAGGCTAATCAAGAAGGCATAACGAGAGGTCAATGTAAAAACAAGCTAAGATCATACAAGACCTTCAAAAACAATTTGGTACAGAGATATATGTTAAAAATAATTTACCAGAGCTTCATCGCAGTGCCATGGCTAAATTTAGATGTACGCGCGAATCGAAACTGGCAGGTATGAGAGTATACCACTTGACCAAAGAAAGTGTTTTATATGCCCCAATGAAATCGAGTCAGAACAGCACGTATATTGCTGCATTGCGCCCTATACGACGACATCAGACTTAATCTTTTTCAGGAGTCTGAATGTATATTTACCGGTTTCAATGCTTATGATCAATTTTGTTTCTTATTTCAAAATGAACAAATATACCGTAAAAACCGCCAAAAGCTGCTATGATATCTTGAGAAGACGAAGAAACTTTTTATATTCATAAGATGAAAATATTTTATCTGTATATATCATTTATGTGTTTTATATTTGTCGTCTCTCATAACTCTATATAGAGTGGCTCAAGATATTTTTGAATGTGATTGTTTACGTGTTCATATTTTATTATGAGATGAGACGGAAATAAAAATTTTAATACGTTCACATAACATTTGACCTTGTCCGCCCTCTATCACGTGTTTTTGTGTTAATCGGAAGAAACTTGGGCCACCGGTCAAAACTTTGTTTGGTACGAATCGTATGTTACGATTCAAGTGGTCGTAGGTCAAGGTCACCGTGCACCAAAACTTAAAGGAATGCTTAACTCAATTCAAAAATGTTCCCATTGTACTTTTTTTTACCTAAAGAAGAAAAGTATTGTTTTATTCGTGTATATTTTTGACATATTTGTCCACACTTGTGCTACACGAAAACGAAGCTGTTTGAACTGAAGACGCCGTATTAAGGATTGGAACGTCATTTGTTGAGTAGACCAACACAACTTCCACAACGTGCCTAATGTTAAATTAGTAGTTCTCATGATCTAATACAATGGTGGAATGCGTTAATATGCTCATTATTGATAGTCTGCTCATATAAAGTGGATATTTCATCTTTTTATTGCTCTTTTCATTTGGGCAACACTAGGATACTTAAACATTAAAAAAAAGGTATGACGTTATTGTGTGCTCAGAGGATCAAATCAAGTCAATCTCGCTCACAAATGGGGGTGCTCTGATGCCCAGAAATGAGACTAAGAAATGAATAAACTAATACTTTCCTTTAGTGGAAAGAAATATATGGTACGCTTTATTTTCAAATACAGACATTTCCCATGAAAGCGTATTTGAATTGAGCGAAGCATTCATCGAACTCAGTATTGTAAAGATAATACCCTGTGTAAAAAAATGTCATCTGAGGTTACAGATATTCTGTCCATCTGGATTCAAAGAAACCTATCAATTCGGGGTTTGAAGGGCAAGGAACCCCAAATTATTATACTATAGTAGTTTTCTCTTGCTCTTGCAATAATGTGTTTCGCATTTCAACTATTACCTATTAATTAGGAAGCAGAGGGGGAGTAAATGCGAGTGGAGCGGTTTTACCAAACTGGTAAGAATAACCCGACAAAGAACACTGTACATAGTTGATTGTGTTACAAGCTTTCGGAGAGAACTTTCCCCATCACCAGGTCATACATTGCAAACTGCAACTACGGAAATGAACAGCGAAGATGATGTCACGTATCGTCATTCTTCTCTTTTAAAGACAAAGAAGAAGTTACAAGCTAATATTGTGTATGAACTAAAACGTGGAGAGTGTCCTGCTAGCTATATTGGGAAAACATATCGCCATCCATGATCTATCAGAAAGACTTGCTGTATCTAAACATGTATCTAAATTTAAATATAAATATTCTCCTGTAGGTCAACACTGTTTATCATCCGAACATAAGTACATTGTTTTAACTCTACTTTGCAACTATAAAGAATGTGACATGTTCGTATAGTTGTTTTCAAATATTGTCGCCTCAATTGTTTACATGGACTAAATGTTGTTGACTCATGCTAGTGAACTGTGATCTTAGTTGAATTATGTATTGTTTGTAAACACTGGATACACAGCTTGGGGTGTACGCACAACACACTATAAACTCTTTGCTGTTCTTTTCCGTAGTTGCAGTTTGCAATGTATGACCTGGTGATGGGGAAAGTGCTCTCCGAAAGCTTGTAACACAATCAACTATTAGCCTGGTCGTAGAAGATGAAATATAGGTGCTACCCAAAAATAAATGGTATAAAGCTGCTTTTGGTGTCAAACGAAGCAGAATTCGGAGTAGAATAACATATCCAAAATCCGCAAAAATCCTCTTTGGGGAATTTTTTTTATGAGTGTTTCAATATTTTGTACATTTTTGCATGTTTTTGTATGGAAAAGGTAAAAAACTAAGGATTTTATGTGACTTTTGGAGGTTCATTCACCTTCAAGGAAGAAAATGCAAAGTCTTAAGTTGCTGAAAATTGTTACTCTACTGAGAACTAAAATAGTTATTACCGCATTACTTCGGGTATAAGCCCGACCCCCAAAGGAAGATTCCACTCAAAAATAGGGGTGGGCTTATGCCCGGGAAAGGGCCAGAACATGTTTGAAAAAATAATTCTGGAACTGTGGGTTGGCCCTGCACAATTCTCAAGCAAGTTTACCTCTAATTAACTGCTGAAACACAATTTCTTCATTAGTGTCAACATTATCTTCATCGTCAAGGGTAACCTCCTCGGTATTTTGACAACTTTCTCCTCTGCAGACTCCACAGGCTGTTACACATTTCAGTCCATGTTTACGACAAGAGCAACTGTTATTGCCATATGGGTTTCTGGCAGAAAGTTTGCATTTACATCTTACAAACGACAGTAAGCTCTCTGGTGCTGCATCCAAGTCTGTCAGGACTGGTGTTAGTATGGTATCAGCAAGTTTCCAACCCCATTGCATCGGATCCAGGTCATTGTTTGTGAGCTTACACCAACGTATGACTTGCAAGTGAACCTGCAAACTGTGAAAATATGCTGCTCTTTCTGTAGGTGGAAGCTTCTGTGGATCAATTGATGTTTTGCTTGTCGACACCATCTCCATGTATTTAGCGTACCGTAGACTGTTCAAAGAATCATCTGCTCTGCCTCCATATAAGACAACATATATCCGGATACCAGCTTTGCCAATCTGTTCCACTGTCGCCTCAGGATCGGTCATCAAGAAGGATATCTGCTGCAATTCTTCTGATTGTTTTATCTTCTTCAGAAGACTGGTTTTGCCATGCCCATATATGTGGAAGAGGTGTTGTCGCAACCACTCCACGCATGGATGAACAGGAGATGGGATGTTACTACTTTGCGAGCTTTGTTAACAAGGTCTTGAAATTTCCACATCTTCAAATCTTTCTTTGACCTCTTTGCCTCTGAATGGAAGTATATATCAGCAATATTCTGGTTCCAGTGGTACATCAAGAGGACAAGTACATCCGTGTCATCTGCTACTACACTCACTTCTCTTCCTTGTCTTGCAAATTTAAGAGCACATTCCAATATCAATGTGTCAGCATCTCCAGTACTGTTGTGCACGATCTGACCATCAGCTTCCAAGCATCGACTCAGCAACGTAATGAACTGACTTTTGTTCTTCTCATTCGAGAGAAAGGTCTACTGGTCACTGTGAGCCTTCGTATATTCAATAAGCTGAATATCAGCACAAGTTTTTCCAACTCTTCGCTGGTGCTCGTGATCTTTAATCGACGGACCCTGTTCGTAGCCATCAAACACGATGCAACAGTCGCCATACCTTGCAAGCACATAGTTGACATATTGCATCGTTATGTCTTTGTATGTCACCTTCTTCTGCCATTTCACTCTATGAATAAGGGGCCCGCCATCAAGAACGTGCATAGCTTGCGCCTTTTGAAGGTGTGGAAAGTTCAAGATCTTGTTAACAAAGCTGGCAAAGTAGTAACATCCCATCTCATGTTCCTCCTTCCATGCGTGGGGTGGTTGCGACACCACCTCTGCCACATATGGGCATGGCAACACCAGTCAGAAGAACTGCAGCAGATATCCCTCTTGATGACCGATCCTGAAGCGACAGTGGAACAGAAAGAGCAGCATATTTTCACAGTTTGCGGGTTCACTTGCAAGTCATACTTTGGTTTAAGCTCACAAACAATGACCTGGATCCGATGCAATGGGGCTGGAAACTTGCTGATACCATACTAACACCAGTCCTGACAGACTTGGATGCAGCACCAGAGAGCTTACTGTCGTTTGTAAATGCAAACTTTCTGCCAGAAATCCATGTGGCAGTAACAGTTGCTCTTGTCGTAAACATGGACTGAAATGTGTAACAGCCTGTGGAGTCTGCAGAGGAGAAA
This sequence comes from Hanleya hanleyi, assembly GCA_036873755.1. Lineage (NCBI taxonomy): Eukaryota > Metazoa > Mollusca > Polyplacophora > Lepidopleurida > Hanleyidae > Hanleya > Hanleya hanleyi. The sequence goes on along the minus strand of JAVTVY010007406.1, from coordinate 8,183 downwards.
GTTGTCAAAATACCGAGGAGGTTGACACTAATGAAGAAATTGTGTTTCAGTAGTTAATTAGAGGTAAACTTGCATGAGAATCCACAGTTCCAGAATTATTTTTTCAAACATGTTCTGACCCTTTCCCGGGCATAAGCCCACCCCTATTTTTTCTTCTTTGAAGGTGAATGAACCGCCAAAAGTCACATAAAATCCTTACTTTTTTACCTTTTCCATACAAAAACATGCAAAAATGTACAAAATAGTGAAACACTCATAAAAGAAATTCCCCAAAGAAGATTTTTGCGGATTTTGGATATGTTGTTCTATGGCACATTCTGCTCATATGGTGTAAGAATCATCTTTATACCATTTTTTTCCCGATCAAAATACCCAACAACCAGACTATATGTACAAAGTGTTCTTTGTCAGGTAATTGGTCCCAAACCGTGATGATGTTTATCTCTCTCAATCACGTGATGAATCGTGTGTTCATTCATCTGTATGACACGTGAACACCTATCCAGAAATCTAACATCGCTTATGTAACACCAAACCAATTAAATTGTCATTGTTAACGCAAGTAGATGTACCGCAAGGCGTGAAGTCTTATATGTAAACCGATACACCAAATTAAAGCTTGCCCTTCCGACTGTGCCAGTCCCGGGACCTCACCCAGGCAATTAAGTTGATGTCATGTTACATGATGGAGGTGACAGGCTAATTGAACTGTTTTAAGATCATTTAATTGTCATGGATGTTAGGGGCCTACGTCATCAGGTTTCAGGACAATTGCACATTTTGGTACAGTGTAATAAAAGCCAGTGTGCATGACGAAGCATAAGATATAGCTTATATGGAAGAATTCCATTTGTTTTGCACATTTTCAAGGCAAGGGTTAACCGAGATACAGTGCATAAACGAGATACTGAATTTAATTGCTTGTAGAAACGAAAACTTTAACGGTAAGTTATATATACATTCTGTATATGAGTGTTGTGCTCATTACAATGTTTCTCGTTGTCAAGAGGCCAGAAAAGGAAATGGGGTGCTCTCCGGATCGCTGTATAACACCACACCTATCGCAGTCTTCATGCGATAGCAAGCGTCAGATCCGACATTGAATATTTAGCCGACGTCCATAAACAATTTCCGTGTCAATAATCGAAAGACCTATTTCGTATGACAGATAGCACCAATTCCAAAATGTGTACAAAAAAAAATAAAAAAAATAAAATAACAATAAAAACACAAGATCAGTGGTTTCCCACAACAAAGAAGCGATCAACAGTTTTCAATGATGTCAGCAAGACGATGATGTTCCATACATAAAATCCTAATCACTGACCATTATTCTTAATCAAAATGAATGTCCAGTCGTTTCCAGAGCATATATCTCAGTCACGCTTTGATTGTGACTGTTCATATGAGCATCATGGGGATCTTGATTTACATGGGTTCATACGGTCCCATGCCCCGGGTTAAGCGGAATCAGACACAAGTTACGAAACGTAACGCCATAGATCTTGCACGCTACGCTCGTATTTTGCATGCGATATGTATCGTACAATTTGAGAAACTTTGAGTGGTGCTCGGTGGTATAGCCCTGTTTTATAAGTTTCTGCAATAATGTTTTGTGACGTCGATTAAAATCGTCACATTTAACACAGGATCTAGCAAATGCTACTAGGCGAGATATGTATACGCCAGATGCAGGTCCCACTGGAATATTACTGTCCAGAAAGGGATAGTTTACGATGTCGGAATTGTAATCTTCTGGTTTGTCATAAAGTCGAATTAGAACATGATTTGAGAGTTCTGGACCAGGGAAGCCGGGAAGCCGATAACGTCATAATGACGACTCGGGAACTAAGAATGATAGCGACTCGCGGCTTACGGCGTCGTATTCCTCTCGTATAGATGCGCGATAAATGTCCTATACAATTTTATCGCCCGGCGTTAACTTTCGCCGCAATTAGACGATAATCGATATCACGTGATTCGGCGATTTCTCTCGAAATAAGCGACATACGCGCACGCTGTTCGCGGCGTTGTATTCCTCGTGCAGGGGTCTACCGTAAAGCTCCTATACGAATTTATCGTATCTTCGTAACTTTCGCCGCTATTGGGCGTCGAAAACTTTTTCTTTGTAGCTTACCACGAATACTTCCCTAAGGTGTCATTACGACGACGCTTGTACCCGTGGACACGTGTGACTGATCACTTCTCGCGGCGTTTACGAGTGCCTATCGAACCATACGAAAATATCTTATTTTAGAAACAATATTATAGTAATTCCTCCTCCTCCTTCACCACCACCACCACCACCACACACACACACACACACACACACACTCACACACACATCATCCTCATTTCTTCTCAACACACACCACACACACACATCCTCCCCCTCCTCCACCACCACCACCACACACCCACACATACACACACACACATCCTCCACCACCACCACCACCACCACACTCCTCCTCCTCCACCACCACCACACTCCTCCTCATTCCTCCTCACTCTTTCTCTTCCTCCTCCTCATTCCTCCCTCCTCCTCCTCCTCCTCCTCACATACGCTAAGGTAATTCTACCAGGTAGTCCTGAGGAAAATGGCCCGCTCTTCATTGCACCTCCGAAACTCCCCGTTGTCTACTACTTGCGAGTGATCTATAAATAGAATAGGGTTTTCGCCCAGAAAGAAAAACTGGTATGCTAGGGCGTTAGGATAAGGCTTAACAGACCGATATATAGGGGAAGATAACTCTTGTTGGGCCGTACCGTGACCGGAAGTGACCTTTTGACAGGAATATCACGTCAACTTGATCTACTAACCTATGTGTATGTGTCTGTGCGTATGAGGAGGAATTACTATAATATTGTTTCTAAAATAAGATATTTTCGTATGGTTCGATAGGCACTCGTAAACGCCGCGAGAAGTGATCAGGCACACGTGTCCACGGGTACAAGTGTCGTCGTAATGACACCTTAGGGAAGTATTCGTGGTAAGCTACAAAGAAAAAGTTTTCGACGCCGAATAGCGGCGAAAGTTACGAAGATACGATAAATTCGTATAGGACCTTTACGGTAGACCCCTGCACGAGGAATACAACGCCGCGAACAGCGTGCGCGTATATCGCTTATTTCGCGAGAAATCGCCGAATCACGTGATACCGATTATCGTCTAATTGCGGCGAAAGTTAACGCCGGGCGATAAAATTGTATAGGGCATTTATCGCGCATCTATACGAGAGGAATACGACGCGTAAGCCGCGAGTCGCTATCATTCTTAGTTCCCGAGATATCGTCATTATGACGTTATCGGCTTCCCGGCTTCCCTGGTCCAGAACTCTCAAATCATGTTCTACTAGTCGACGAGAGATGCCCGTTTCATTTTTATAGAGAAATAGGTCTAAATACGATGTGCCTGTAGGGCTATCTGTAGTTTCCTTCAAATCAAGTGAAGGTGTATATATATCCTTCACTGCGTCATTTATATAGCGATTACCCACAGAGAGAAGATCGTCTATAAAGCGTTTGGTGAATGAGAAGGAACGGGCTTTGAATTGATCGGTTTTTAAAAGCGCCTGCATATAGTCATATTCATAAGAGATCAGATATAGGTCAGTCGACAGGGGTGCACAATTAGTACCCATTGGAATACCTATACACTGTTGATATATTATGTTGCCAAATTTCATATAGATATTTTTAATGAGAAATTCAAGCAACTCTATAAACAAAGAAACTCCCCATGAATGATATCCCCTGTGTGTAGTAGAGCTAAACAATGCTTTATGGATTCTGACATTAATATATCTGCGATCAGTTTTCTTGAACACAGATACTATTAATGATCTTTAATAGACGGTCAATAAGGTCTTGATAAGGGAGTGTAGTATAGAAATCCCATGGAGATACATGTCTGTACGGTATGTGACCTTTAGCATCATTGATTTTTTTCAATTTCCACATACATTCAATGCCAGAGTTTTTAAAATGGTGGCACAGTACCTTTCCCAAACTGCTTTTACCTCCTGAAGAGCCCTCGTCAACAGAGTTGAAAGAAGCTTGGTGGTGCAGCTTCTAGAACCAGCTATGAATCTAGCTTTGAAAGGTGATTTATGCATTGTAGAAGTTCAGAAGACTATCGAGTACGTATGGAGACATGATTATTATTTAGTAATTATGTGGGTCGGAAATGTCCATGTTATGAGTATAATATGATAGAAGCAATATAGTGTAGGCTAAGAAGAGAGAATTGTGTTATGGAAAGTTTTATTTTCAGATTAGCTTTATAGCATGGTTGGCTAATAGAATTCTCATAAAAATATTTTCCTGTGGTCGTCAATTCGTAACCAGAGATGGGCAATAATGCCCTTTTGGGAATAGACCGCATTTTCTTAGAAGCGGATATTCCTTGGAAATTGGTGTAATTTGGCAACTTTATGCTTTCTCTTCATCGTTGAATAATTATACAGTTTCTTTCTGAAGTTAAATTCAAATTGTAGACGACAAAGACCTATTTAACCCATTGACATTGAACGAAAATTACAACGTGAGGAGGACTGGTTGAAAGCGGTAAGCTTCTGTGAAAGTGTTTCTTTGTTTACAAACATTGTAATGCTGTCTGGTTCTATATGAAAGAAAACATCAATAGGCATATGAATTCTCCATGAAATGGCACACTGTGTATTCGTATACTCCATCGAATGTATCACAATAAGAAGTCCATGTCATGTTTCGTTGCTAGAAATGTTTCTTTGGTGTTTCTTTGAATCAAAGCAGGTGTTTCGAATCACATTGCTCAGAATTTACGGTGAATATTTTCCCAATATATTAGTTATTTGATATATTATTCGTAGAAAGATATATCCAATTTAAGTAAGTCACCACTTCAAATTTGATTGATTCCCTGCACTGAAAGCTGAGGCTTTGCCAAAATTCATTTGTATTTTGAAACTGCTTCATTACGAATCTTGATATCAGTTTTCGAGCACTCAAATGGGTTCATTTGGCATCTCGGCTCAGTTATTTGACACTTGTTACCACGAAGTAAACATTCAACATTGATCAAAATAAAGCTTGACAGAAAAATAATAAAAACTTAAAATTGAAGTTAAATTAAACCGTTAGTATTTTAGTATGTCAATCTAAACTTGAATAGTACGTATCTTTGGATGTCGACAGTACCTTGAGATCTTGAATTGACTTAATTCGAATCGATGTCTAGACAATTTGTTTATTTAAAAAGCATAAGTTGAGGACTTGAATAATTCTTCATTTGAAATATCGACATCCCGATTTTTAGAACACAAAAAAAATAGGACCAGGTCTTGTGAAAAAAAAAAAATACTTGTGAGATGACCCTATTTGAATGTACATCGATGTACAATAAAATAACAGAGACTTGGCAGGGGAAATAGACAAAATGTGGTAAATCTTAATTCCCCTTCAACGACCCTCATGCCAGTTTCTCATTGTATTTTCCTTTTCGCTACAGTTTTGACAAAGCTTGCTCAACCACGGAAGACACAAATATATACTCAAATAGGTTAAAATCTTCAGTTGGCATTCTTCAATTACTGTAAACACTTCGAAAGAGGATTATTTTAGGGAAGAGGGGAGGGTATCGAAGTGTTCGTAGCAATTAAAGCGTGTCAGCTGAAGATTGTATCTGAATGACTGTATACACTTTCATACTTGAACAAGAATGTAACGGTTGGTGACCTAGTTTTGCTTTTCTCTGAATTACTCTGAAAGGCATGAAAGGAAAAAAGGTTTAATGGCCGAAAAATAGCGCACCGTATAACCGTTTCGATACCCCCTCCGACGTTTGGTGATAATCTATTATAACCCTACCTGGCCGGGAGGCCATTATGGCCCCCCTACCAAACTTTCTGTGCTATCTCCGGAACGACAAAATATGGAGAGCTGAAACTCCGTGACTTCATAGTTTATCGTACTGGAGTCATTTTGAGCCTATTTGCGTAACCCCTTCGACCAGAGGATCGTGGGTAAATTCAAGATGGCAGCCACGTGGGGTATCAGAAAAGTGATGTTTTTGTCATATCTCTTCAAGATTTCTGCTTTTCAGCGATGAAAAAATGCCGTTTTTGATAATGACGTCACTGTGACGTCATCTAAGCGACCATCTTGGATTTTTTTACATTTTCTGGTAGAACTTGACCCAAGGGTATAGTGTGATAAGTTTCAGCCCTCTAGCTCAAGGGGTAAGAAAAATAATTAGGGGGGAGCCATTTCGCCTCTCCCCCCCCCCCCGCCCAAGATCCAGGACAGGTCCCAAAAAGCCCAGGCGAGATAGGGTTAAGTCATAAAGCCTACAGCGCGTTACTAATTGTATAAATTTCAAAGAGTATTTTAAATAACCGACGCATTCCTTATTCGAACGTTTTGTTCTTATGGGCCAAATTAGAGATTATTAATATACGAACAAAATTGATCGAAATTTATTTTAACTGATCTGCGAAACAAGTTCAATATTCATTCTATTTCACGCCAGTATTCATCAAAATAAATTTCCGGAAATATAATAAAGACTTAAAATTAAAATAAATGTTTGTTTAGGATGTAAATTTAAACTGATATATTAAGTAAAATCTCGACAGTACTTCGAGACTTGACCTACATGTAATTCGAATCGATGTCTAGAAAATGTGTTCATTTAAAAAAAAATGTCAATTAAGATCTTGACTACTTCATCAGTTGACATATCGACACGCTTAAAACTAAAACTCACTCGTAAAGTGTTGAAATAATCCTTTAAGTGTGTCCACAGGGACTGCTCTTTAAATGTTGTCCCTGTGGACACGCTTAAATGGTTATTTCAACACTTTACGAGTAAGTTTCAACACTTTAGTTTTAAGTGTGGACATCCCGATATATAGCACCAAATGAGAAATAGCAAAAACTTTGTGGGGTGATCCTTTCCTAAAAAAAACAACAATCATCTGTCCGATATCAGAAATCTTATTGCTAAGGTTACCATAATCTTAAGGTGTTCAGTTTCAAATTTTGCATATTAATTAGGACAGTGTATATATATACTTGTACATGTTCGGAATGACTATCCCTCTGAATAGAACATTATATTGTATTCGATGTATGATGTGATGAAGGCTTGCGCGCATGACGGGGCATATGTGTTCCTATCGCTACCCATATCGGACTAATTCAGTGCAATTCAATTTCTTTATAATTCCACTGTGGTCGCAATGGTGTTCATAACATGTACAATATATACTGATTTATCTTGAAGGGGGAGTTATATGTATCTTCTCAGAAACATTCTTTTCTATGCCAGATTGTAATTTGATAAAGTATAAATTATACTTGTTGTACCATGAATACTCTACTATACATATTAGTAAATACAGCTTACTTTACCTGTAAGGACTGAATTTACACATGGTCTGCTACTTGATTTGGAAATTGGTACCATACGTATCGCCAACAATATTGTCGGAATTTCCAAGGGATATGTTTTAATGTTGACAAAATAAATTAGCGTACTATTTTTAGTTTCTGTGCTTTGCTAACATGGCAGTGTGACTAACGTCACTGGACCCACGAAATAGGGTTTGAGGTAATTTAAGTGTGTACTCGAGAGATGACTTGGGGGCCCTGTGTGCTACCATGAGAGAATTTATATAGCGTCTCTAATTGACAGTGGGAACTATTAACTTTTCCAGATGTCACTGCTGGTGAGTCATTAGCGTAGCAACTATTATCGCCCTCAGTTTCTATTACCCTGGAGAATGATCAGCCCAGCAGTACAGCACGAAGTGTTGGGGGGAGAGTTCGAGAGAGCGAGGAAGCCCCCCCCCCCCCTTCTCGGCATTAGGCGATTTTTCTTAAATTAGCGTAGGGAATGATGCTCTGTCAGAGCAGTTGAGAAGTACATGTTTGTAGTCCTAAATAAGACAGGAAACTGGATAAGAAACACAAATTTGAAGTGAGAAAGGTCAAGATCAGAGATTTGTTAGAATGCAAGAATCAAATCAGGCATCACTAGAGAGCCATTCTCCATGGATATATTTAGTTGGCATTCAACTTCAAGGTACCTCATCTGAAGAGAGTACATAATAATAATCAATGAACAATAAAGCACACACGAACAAAATAAACAACTGGTTATAGGTTACTGAATTTAAAACACAACGATGATTTTATTA
>JAVTVY010007405.1:0-43822 GCA_036873755.1 Hanleya hanleyi | reverse complement strand
AGTTTTATATTTAGTAGCCACTTGTGCAAAATCCTCTATTTATCGAACCCCTCCATTTGCAACTAAGTCAATGACTATAAAACTTCAATCAATTTTCGGGGTAAAAAAGTTTTTAAATAATTTTTCTACAAAGTAGGCTACCATCTGCAAATTGTCCAGTAGTCAGTGAGTGAGTCCATCCGCGACCGTTCGTCCGCAAAATAAGGAGAACCGTTGACATTAGAATCTTGATTTTTTGCATGAAGGTGCATTAGGGACTGTTGCCAGCAAGTTCTGAGCTGATCTACTTTTGATGAAAATTTCTGGTGATTTGGATATAAATCACTCGTGATTCTGACTTGGGCGTGCCCATCTTAATATAGGCAGGATTTCAACTTGGGGTGGAGAGATTTCCAAGAGCTCAGTGCATGTCAGAGTCCTAACGCCTACCCTACATCGTAAGTTTTGTGACGTTAGTCACACTGCCATGTGATTACCCTCTAAATTCATAAATGGATTCTGTATGATCACTAATGATAATCATCATGCCTAGGCATGGTTCATCTGACAAAACTGTACCATGACAAAGAGTGGGTCTATCCTAGTAAAAAACAGTTAGTTTTAGGAATTCCAAATCACATTCAAGACCCCATGACCTCTCTGAATATGCCCATATTCAAGAGAATTTGTAAAAACCAGGCAATGTGTTGAATATTTCATCGCCTTGTTTGTTTTGCCCAAGTGACATTCCCCTCTGGGAAGAAATAAGGGAATTTAATCTCACAGGATGTTCATTCAGGTCGACAGTCAAGGTTCAACAAGTAAAGCGACCTTGTCACTGTCACAGCACATCTGAAGGTGTAAACATAGGGCATATAATTTGATCCTAAGTCAAGCGCTAATATCCAAGATGGCCACCATTACTATGGCAACCACAATATCTTTGTGCGAATTATTTTTTTTTTTTTATATTTGATCATAGATCCAATATATATATAAAAAAGAAAGAAATAAAGTATTCTACTTCTGACATGTCCGACTGCCTTAAGGAGGTGTACTTAACCATTGTTTCATTGAAATGTTTCTACACTGTTTCAGATAGTTGAACTGCCTCCTGGAAGCAGTGTATGTGTATACCAGGACCAGTACCACCAGGCCATGAACAAATTCAATATATCTTTTTGGAGAATGAAACAGTCAACATCAGATATGTCAGAGACCAACACCACCCCTGGGACATGATGGAAGAGATACTTGATGAACACTCTCCTCCCTTGATGATATGGCTATGAGAAACTACCAGCACAAAACAGTAACATCATAGGAGCAATAATGGGTGAGCAAAACATCACAATCTGAACTCCCATACTTAAGTTTCCGAGCACCAGATAAATGTCAGATACATTAAAGTTGCAGAGAGTTAAGTATATTCATGAAATACATAGTTCTGTTTCCATGTTTTCAGTTATAAAGTGGTTGTCCCATCATTTTGAGGATATTCAGCAAATAGTATATCGATGTGAATTGTTTATTAGCTAAGATTAACTATTAGAAAATACATCCATTATTAATACCTCGTTTGAAATCAGCTTCTTACAATGTTTTTTATCCATTTCAGCTTCCTGTACAACACAATACCGACGGTCACGGATGTACAAAGGGAAGCAACTTTATCAATGTCACGGCAGAGGGCGTGACTGCTTGGGGGTCAGATCGAAGATTGTTAACATGGTGGATCAAAGGAAATTGACGCAAAACGGTTTCCAGTTCGATAAATGGGCGGTCAAAATGAAATTAAAACAGATGTACTGCAGAGTGACTATCCTAACATATTGACAGACACACGAGTCGCTCTTGTTGTATGATGTAAGATATATATTTCTAGTCCAAATGAATTGAAGAATCTGGTATGTTCTTCTGTGACGTCGATCATTCGCTATGACGTTGCAACAATCCATATTGTGATGACGCCACTCGCGATACCATTGTTGGCGGTCCAAATAACAAACGTCACAAGAGAACGTCATAATACACAGGGCTCGAAATTAACGCTTGTCCGCTTGTCCCGGACAAGTGAAAATTAGCTGGGACAACTAACTTCTGTCTGCATGGTTGTCCCGGGACAAGTACTTTAAAATTACAAAAATCACAGAAACCAGCTTCAGTCAGACATTCAGACACAAATGATAAATTTTCCTTGGATAATTTGAGCTGAAAATTAAAATGATTCTGTTTTTCGGCACCGTGTTGTTGTTCTGGCAGGCACTTTCTGTCTCCTGCATTTTATCGCGAGTTTGATTTTAGGGGAGATAACTCGTGGCCATTTCCATGGCAGACTTAGTTCCCTTGATATCTAATGCCACTGCTTGGAGAGTGTCATTTCCTGTCAAATTGTCGATCCAGTGTAGTCTGATTTGCGGCAGAATTTGACATATATAGAAAGCAGAAAATATGTCTCTTTTTACATTCGGCTTCACGGCAAATAAACGCGGACATGGAGAAGATCATGATCAGGTTGAGGCGCCGACTGAAGTAGCCGAAAAGCGCCAAAATTTCACTGACACACCCGACGACGTACATCCTGCGACAACAGCAGCTGAAGGTGCACGTGGCACTAGTGGTCGGGTCCGGAATTTCCTGCCAGCGTGGCGCGATGGACGGCCTTGGCTATTATACGAAAATTATCCAACAATTGAGAACAGACAAAGTTGAAACTTACCTTTACCGATTGTATACTGTAAATGATCAGTGATGGTGTAATGAATAAGGTAAATAAAGACCAGCAAATATTGATTAAAACTTGAAATTATTTTGAAAAATTTGGGGCAAGTAGTTATTTTTTGGGACAACCAGACTATCCATAGTGGTTGCCCATGGGACAACCACTGGAAAATCTTAATTTCGAGCCCTGATACAAATGTATCAAAATGTATATATTCGTAGCGTCGCAAGCTATCGTATGGCTGCAGGATAAATCTGACCCCCTCTGCACTCCGCCCTCTACCGGTATGTCAACAAAGTTGTTCCCCTTTACGTATCCGTGACCGTCGGTATTGAAAGCACAGCTTCTGTGATCAACTGGAAATGGGATTGAAGAGCTGCAGAGGACCCGTGGTGATCATTGCTTGATTCACTTCCTCTCTACCATGTCTACATGAACTCGCTTGTCAGAGATGATCTAACATAAGCTGCAATTCACTGTCAGATATCTAAAGAATATTTATTGAGATCAGAGTTTAGGTGAGAACGTATGGTCCTGCTTTTATGTATAAATCACATGACTAACTGTAACGTGAAGAATAGTCTGTTTGGATACAAGCGCAAAGGACTGTAAATAAGAAAGCACTGACAAACCACAGAATTAATGAATGATTGGGATGTTTATGTTACTGTAAAAATGATTTAATAGTGCTCATGTGGTTAAGTGAGAATGTGTGTTCCATGTTCTGTCTGGATACAACAGCCAAGGACTACACAAGATCAGAAAACATTGACAAACCACAGAATAAAGAAATGATCAGGATGTTGCTGTATGTTTTGTTTCAATTGTGTCGAGGTGAGAATGTGCGGTCCATCTTTTATGTAAAAACCACCCGATTGAGAGAACAATAGTCTGTGTGGAGACAACCAAGGACTGTCAACAAGAAAGCATTGTCAAACCATAGACTGTTAGTTGGGGTAAAGAAATGAGCGGTATATATATATATAATGCTGCATCATATATATATCCTGCTATTGAAAATATAATATACAGTTTTAGCTCATACTCTACATTATGTGTAGCATTTTTCTCTATATCATGCTGTATATGTTTTAATATTGCTAAACACTTAATGTATGGAAGAATGACCATTGTATGTCTAAAAATAAAACTGAAGTATTTTTCTGAAAACAATCAGATTTATTGATATTTATGATCTGCTGCTTTTGCTACTCGAGAACTATTAAACCAATCGATCTCGAACTTGGAAAATGTCTTGACATCGGTGAGAGGACGATTGGGATTGCTTTTCAGTTACCTGTGTGATCCAAGATGGCCGTCATCAATTACCTTGGATTGTCAGCAGCTGAATCTTGACACATTCGTGTCCGACAAATAACTTGAGAACTATTCAAACTTCGAGAGCATCTTAACATAGGTGAGAGGATGGTTGGGATTGCTTTTCAGTTACCTGCGTAATCCAAGATGGCCACCATCAGCCATCTTGGATTTCAGCAGTTTGATCTTGTCCAGACATTAACTCAAGAACGATTGAATCCATCGACTTCAAACTTGGAGAGTGTCTTGACATCGGTGAGAGGACGTGGGATTGCTTTTCAGTTACCTGCATAATCCAAGATGGCCACTAGTCGCCATCTTGAATTCAGTTACCTGTGTAATCCAAGATGGCTGCCACCAATCATCTTGCATTGTCAGCAGTTGGATCGTTACACATTTCTTGTCCGACCAACAACCTGAGAACTATTGAACTGATCAACTTTAAACATGGAGAGTCAATTGACATCATGCAGTGAGAGGAGAGTTGAGGTTGCTTTTCAGTTACCTGATTTTAAGCACTGATCTTGTCCGGGCAATAACTTGAGACTGCTTGGACTGATCGGCTTCAAATTCGGGGAGTGGCTTGACATCGGTGAGACAACGGTTAGGAATGCTTCTCAGTTACCTGTATAATCCAAGATGGCCGCTATCACCCATCTTGCATTGTCAGCAGTTGGTTCTTTACACATTTCCTGTTTGACTGATAACACGAGAATGGTTCAACTGATCGACTTCAAACTTGGAGAGTGTCTTGACATCAGTGGGACGATAGTTAAGATTGCTTTTCAGTTACCTATGTAATACAAGATAACTGCCAGCTGTCTTGGATTTTCAGTAGTTGAATCTTGTCCGGACAAAAAATCAGCTGATCGATAGGAGATATCAACGATCAAATAAAAATGGACCATAGATGTCCATATTCCCCGCAGCAGCAGCACCAGTTATGGTGGATGCTGCTTGTGCAGGCGCGGTGGAGCGACTTGAATATTGGGGGGGGGGGCAGACAGGGTGGGACAGGGAAGGGGTGTCCCCCTCCCTCCGATGGGGGGGGGAGGCGAAAATCTCCCCCAAAATTTTTTGGAACTTTAGACTTGATTTAACGCACTTTGGCGCTTCTGAGAACTTTGGAAGGGATAGCATATCTCACAATAAAACCGACTCATAAAAGCTGAAAAAAAAAATCCAACCGGTGTTCTTCAATGAAATTTCCCTCGCGTTGCTTCGGAAATAATATTTGCCGATTATATCTGTCAACTATACCCACCCACCCAAGTGAAAAACAACTTTAGACCATTGCAAATATTCAACGAATAAGGATATAGTGTTCCGGCATACTATCATACACACAACAAGGAAGTCATCTTCACACAATTATTATTTTATTTTCCTCCAAGCGTAGATACTTTTATGCCATCGATCGTTTAGTAATTCAAGAATTATATGTATACAACACAAACTATTGATGGACCTTGTGCTGTTCGTTGATTAGACAGAACCAATTTCATGGAGAAGTTGAGACATGATCGCATATGTTTCAAATGTAAACACGGTCAATACTTGGGGCTTCTGAATATGTGATCGGGGGGACGGGACTCCCCCGGACAATTTCAGACGGTTCTCTACACATACCTGACCCATTTCAAGGCATGTCAGTTATAATTCGGGGGGGGGGGCGCGAAAGTGGTCCTTGGCTCCCGCTCTTTTCATATTGGGGGGAAGGGCCCAGATGTAGTGCATGCTATATGAGTATATCAGTTAACATCTGATATAGGCCTACACACTAAGTAGGCATAATTGCAGCATGATGTGATACATGTCGACATTGTACCAGTATTCAGTGTATCGGTATTCAAGTACAGAGGAATGTTTTTTTTCAACTAGTCCAGTACCCGGTACATGTACATTAGCAGGAATAAACCTGAAATAACATTTTCAATTGGGGCAAGTCGTTACCAATGAAAACTGTTGTCCAAATATTGATATCAAACTCAGACTCCGTCTTGGGGCCAATGCATTGACAAATGACTATAGCCACCATAAAGACTGATTCTTTTGGATTATGGACGCGGATATTCTCTAATGGACGATGGCTGAATTATGGATGACGGACTAGACGCTTGTAATTTCATCACTCTTGTGCGTAATTTCACTAAATTAAAGCAGTACCGGTACAACATTGTTTCGAAGCTGTCCGGTCATATTCCGATATGTACACAAAATCATGACAGTGAGGGGCCTACCATTCAAAACCAGCCTACACTTTCCTGCAGACTCAGTGGGTAATTGCAACAATATACACATAAAGGGTTTTTTCTGGGAAAGATTTATATACAGTATTAGTAATAACACTTTGGAAGGCGTTTTATTTGTCAGAAATGGCTCAGAACATTTCTATGGCTGTCTAGAACCCCAGAGCTACCCTCGTCTACAGTAGTATACTTACGGCATAATTTACGCTCCTGCGGTTGCATGATGCAGACAATGTTTGCTCGCAAATTTTAGCAAATTATACATACCGGGTAACGGTACTGTATATTTTACCCTAAGCATGATGTCATGCAATCTCGAGTGCAGTGCTAATTACACATCACCGCATAAACAAAATAATTAACATGTACCAATATATGATCGGTACCGTACATGTAATATTCAATTTTGTATTACTTCATGATTTTAAGCTATTTCAATAGTAGCCTACCCTAAATTGTTTGTGTCACCATGGTAGCTAAAATACCAGAAGTTCATTAATTAATAATTAGTAATTAATGAACTTGTGAAAATACCAATACCTGTATACTACTAATACTAGTTAATACTACTGTTATGTTTTTTTTGTCCTGTGCCTGCCTTTGACCAGCTGTGGCATATCTGTGCAAATAGATGATTCTGATGATGTATGACAACTTTTGCTGAGAATTATTGGCATTGGCCATACACTACATATATGCTTGGATATTATGCCACTTCTGAGGAAAAACATACATATAGTCTGGCCAATTTTGAACATATCTGAAATTATTCTGAGTAGCTACCTTAAATATACAGACTGTATATTTTAGCTGTGGGTTTTGTTTCTCCCTTTTTCCAAGGGGGGGGGGAGGCTTTTTTTCTATTTCTGTAGTCCGTTTGGAACAAAACTTACAGACTGAGATTCGGTTATTAAGTGAAATAATATGAATACTGGTAAGAATTCTGGCGCTATGCAGTCTACATGATGTACGGTCGAACCACTCAAACCCTAAACTCATTCATACAGCTCCATCGATCACGCAATCAATGGCCACGGAATATGGCACATCGATGATCTAGTGCCACACAACTGCACATATATAAAACATTTATATATAGTTGAAAGGCAGCTATAAATATGTTCTCAACTATTCCTGATAACATTATTGTCCAGGTAGAAGATAAGTATTTGAAGGGCATTCAGGTTATTTCGTTTATTTAACCAAATTATATCTGAACTGGAGGCGGTCGCCATGTTTTGTTCGTCTGCTCAATGACGTCATCGGCTAACAAGGGGAATCCCCAGCAGCCGGCCGCACAGCATGGCGAGAGGCGAGAAGCCGACCTTGAGTTACTTGAGTGGCTTAGTTTAGACGAAAAGTTCATTAATTGTACCCCTTTTCATAACATATTTTTTTCATATTTTTTTATATTTCGAAATAGCATATAATAAAAACGAAGCCGCGCGCCGCTCTGAAATTAAGGTTATGGTGTAGCTACCTTCGTGGTCTTTCTAACCAGAGTAAAATTGGAGCGGCGCGCGGCTTAGTTTAGACGAAAAGTTCATTAATTATACCCATTTTCATAATATATTTTTTCATATTTTTTAATATTTCGAAATAGCACATAAAAAAACGAAGCCTCGCGCCGCTCTGAAATTAAGGGTATGGTGTAGCTACGTTCGTGGCCTTTCTAAACAGAGTAAAATTGAAGCGGCGTGCGGCTTAGTTTAGACGAAAAGTTTATTAATTATACCCCTTTTCATAATATATTTTTTCATATTTTTTAATATTTCGAAATAGCATATAAAAAAAACGAAACCGCGCGCCGCTCTGAAATTAAGGGTATGGTGTAGCTACGCACGTGGTCTCTCTAAACAGAGTAAAATTGGGGCGGCGCGCGGCTTAGTTTAGACGAAAAGTTCATTAATTGGACCCCTTTTCATAATATTTTTTTCTTCATATTTTTTAATATTTCGAAATAGCATATAAAAAAAACGAAGCCGCGCGCCGCTCTGAAATTAAGGGCATGGTGTAGCTACGTTCGTGGTCTTTCAAAACAGAGTAAAATTGGAGCGGCGCGCGGCTTAGTTTAGACGAAAAGTTCATTAATTATACCCTTCTTCATCATATATTTTTTTCATATTATTAAATCTTTCGAAATAGCATTTAAAAAAAACGAATCCGCGCGCCGCTCTGAAATTAAGGGTGTGGTTTAGCTACGTGCGTGGTCTTTCAAAACAGAGTAAAATGGGAGCGGCGCGCGGCTTAGTTTAGACGAAAAGTTTATTAATTCTACCCCTTTTCATTATATATTTTTTTGCAAATTCTTCAATCTTTCGAAATAGCATATAAAAAAACGAAGTCGCGCGCCGCTCTGAAATTAAGGGCATGGTGTAGCAACGTACGTGGTCTTTCAAAACAGAGTAAAATGGGAGCGGCGCGCGGTTTAGTTTAGACGAAAAGTTCATTAATTCTACCCCTTTTCATTATATGTTTTTTCATATTTTTTAATCTTTCGAAATAGCATATAAAAAAACGAAACCGCGCGCCGCTCTGAAATTAAGGGTATGTTGTAGCTACGTACGTGGTCTTTCAAAACAGAGTAAAATGGGAGCGGCGCGCGGCTTAGTTTAGACGAAAAGTCCATTAATTATACCCCTTTACATGATATGAGACGAATCGGCATTTCATATATCGAATATCCATTGAATATCCAATATCAAACGAATATCCAATGAATATCCAATATCAAACGAATATCAAATGAATATCAAATGAATATCAAATGAATATCCAACGAATATCCACTGAATATTTTTGAATATTTAACCTTTGTAAACCGAACCTGTGAAATATGAATGTCCAATATCCAATATCCAATATCAAACCCACTTCACACAGCTTCTTGTCCAGAGGATCCCCACTGAAATGCCCCGTGTCCTGTAGATCTTGAAACAGCTCAATCCAAAAATGGATGAATTCTCTGCAAAGAACCCCCCACCAAGATTCAATTCGTTGATTAGCTGTACTGGAGCCTTCCGAATATGCTCGATCTCGTTCTTCATCTGTATGATTCCGTCGCAGAAAAAGCTGAAGATACTGGACATTCACGTTTTCCCATAACAATGGCGTCTCATTGGTCAATTATCTCCGGGCCGAAGATGTATCTCGGGGTCGGAGATAATTATCTCCGGGTCGGAGATGTATCTCGGGGTCGGAGATAATTATCTCCGGGTCTGAGATATATCTCTGGGTCGGAGATAATTATCTTGGGGTCGGAAATGTATCTCCGGGTCGGAAATAATTATCTCCGGGTCGGAGATGTATCTCGGAGACGGAGATAATTATCCCCGGTTCGGAGATGTATCTCCGGGTCGGAGATAATTATCTCCGGGTCGGAGATAAGTTTCTCAGGGTCGGAGGTAATTTCGTGGACGGAAAAATAATTTTCACCTATGTCCTATCTATGCTTCCGTAGGAAGATGTATCTCTGGGTCGGAGATAATTTTCTTCGGATCGGAGATGTATCTCGGGGTCGGAGATAATTTTCTCTGGGTCGGAGATGTATCTCAGGGTCAGAGATAAGTTTATCCGGGTCGGAGATGTATCTCGGAGTCGGAGTTAATTTTCTCCGTGTCGGAGATAATTTCGTGGAGAAAAAAAATCATTTTCACCCATGTCCTATCTATGCTTCCGTAGTTCACCGCCCAAGTTATTGGATAATTCTCACATATGTGTGGAAATTATTAATTTACTGAATGTATTGTTGAACTGTTGAACAATTGTTGAACAATAAATTATTGTACTATTACAATTTTATGAAGTCATTTTCATTGTAGCACATAAATGATGTGAGATTGTGTCACTGTATTCTGAGATTTTGGAGTTGGCATGAGATTTATCTGTATGAACCTGTAGTGGGTGATTGTACGACCCAAAGTGGTAGAGGGGGGTAAGATGTCACAATTGTGAATTATATGGCTGCTGATTTCGACATTACATTTGTGATTTATGTTAATTATTATTTCACTGTTATGAATTTTCCATGTTATTTCTGGACTATTTTTTTTTCCATTTTTGAAATTAAATTAGGCAGTAGTAGTGTATAGTGAGTATTTATAGTCATATTGACCTGGTGTAAGAATCTGGCGTCGAGGTCAAGCGCAATGAGTGCGCCATCTCAAAAAGGACGTCGTCGCATGTGGAGGTCATGTGGAGGTCACGTGATGGTCAAGTGCATGGGGTATGTATTCCTCCGTGGTGATGCGGTCTGGCGATGATGTGGTGTGCTTCCGCGGACAGAACATAGTTCCCAGACTTAAAATACGCTGCTGAAATAGGGGAAACCCCCTATCAACTCTAGCCAAAAGGGCTAATATCTGTCCCCGGGTTTATTGGGACCTGCCTATCAAGCCAATGGGGTGCATGTAAAATTACGATTTTTTCCTTTTGGGTGAAATTATGGGGCCTGGGACCATGATAGGACATGTACTAATCTGTCTGTGGAGTTTTCCGCCAGAATTTCGCTGACGTCTGCTTGGGCTAGGGGTTGTCACGTGCCGAACACCTGGCTCCCTGAATTGCAACATTGTCGCACGTTCGCTACAATGTTGCGGCATCGTGAACACCTGGTCTATTGCCTACGTGTCGAACACCTGGCTCCCCGAATTGCAACAATGTTGCACGTTCGCTACAATGTTGTGTCGAACATGAACACCTGGTCTGGCGTCTGCGTGTTGCTCTGAGTGCCAACGCACGTTTACCAGACGTTACGAAATGATGCGACACGAGGAAAATATACATGGGATTGAAGACTCCGAGGCACAAGAAGCCGATACAGAAATTGATGAGAGACTACTGATAAGGAAAGCTTGACCTCAGATAGTCAGCCTACATCCCGGGAAAGTGAGATTGCTGCGAGTTTATATACTGATACGGATAGCTTGACCTCAGATAGTCAGCCTACATACCAGGAAAGTGAGGCAGAACCTTCCTTCTGGGATCGTGGGATTGTGACCGCAGCTATCAATACTCATGCTACAGCAATCGAGAACGCCAGACAGGATAACTTACAACAGGCGTACATCCAAATGCGCCCCTGTATCAGGAAAACAGCCATGGCGATCTATGAACAGTATACCTTGAAATGAAAGGCGATCCCACGCACAGGTCCATCATGAAGACCAAGCGTCACTTGTAAGAGGATATGGGGGCTACCACCCACTGAGGCCCTGGAAAATGCGATCAGGATGCGCAAACAACTCTTTCAAGACATGCTGCCCGAACAATATCCAGGCATGCTCGACAACGATTACGTCACACCGAGCAAAGATGAAAGTTTCTGAAACGGCGACTTCTGATTGGACAAGAGCAGCCGAGAATACATCTAACGCAGTAACGGACAAGAACGAATATGAATAATACAGCGACAAATGGCCGCCTCTGATTGGACAGCAGTCTTCTTGAATTGTAAATATACCCAACGCGGCTCTCCCAGCGTGGGTATGATATTCTGGAAGGGAGTATAAACCATATGATAAAAAAACATGTTGTTGTTGTTCTCTCATCTCTCATCCTTGTTGTTGTTGTTTTTCTTTGATCTGTGTACATCATGGCGTCAAGGCGTTATGTTGGGGCGTTAAGGCGTGTCGACGGGCGTTAAGGCGTAATTACGGGAGCTTGGAGCTCGAGGATGGAGTAGTCGGGAGTTCGGAGCTCGGGGATGAGGCAGGCAGGAGCGCGGAGCTCGGATGTAAAAGTGATAACCCACACGGTCCATTTGACCAGGTATGAGCCCTCAATCACTCAACAAACCTCCACGAATCCCCATCTTCTATCTTAAAAACACGCCATTCTAACTCTATCCCACACAAGCTTCACTTTGACTCCTTGCACGACCCATTCGAATCCATAGCGGTCCATCTCTACCCCAAGCACACCCCTACATACCCCCAAAATGTCTGCTTTCTATACTACGGCCAGACTGCATGCGCAAAAAAACGGACGAAGCACTTATCCAATCGGATGCCCCGTCGCATATGCTTCCCACTGATACCTCACTGTACTCCATTGGACCATTAGTGAATTCCCTGTCCGCGCATGCGCAGAATGTCGAAAACGGACGACACACCACCACAGCCGGTTGCTCCCTCACATATACTTCACATTGATATCTCATACGACACCATCGGCCCATTAGGGGCTCACCTACACCCCAAGACGTCTATGTTCATACCCTTTTCCCACAATTCTCTGTCCGCGCAAGCGCAGACTGTTGACAAAGAACGACACACTAGTCCAGGTGGATGCTCCCTTACGAATGCTTCACACTGATACCTCACTCGATCCAATCGGCCCACTAGTAGCCCACCCAGACCCCAAAACGTCGATTACCGTACCCTTTTCCAACAATTCCCTATCTGGGCATGCGCAGAATGTTGACAACGAACGATACCCTAGTCCAGGTGTATGCTCCCTCGCGAGAGCTTCAAAATAAGACCTCATACGACTCCATCGGACCAATAGTGATCCATGTCGGCGCCAAAATTTATATATCCATATACTTGGTAACTGTGCATGATGACGTCAGTTTTACGTCACATCCACCCAGTCGGATGCTCCTTCACGAATGGTTTACATTGATACCCCGCACAACTCCATCGGACAATTAGTGGCCCACCTAGAACCCAAAACGTCTATTTCCATACCTTTTGTCTACCGCGCATGCGCAGAATGACCTCGCACCCAGCCCATCAGATGCGCCTCCACAAATGCTTCACATTGATACCTCATACGACTTCATCGACCCACTAGTAGCCCACCTAGACCCCAAAATGTCTATTTCCATACCCTACGTCTACCGCGCATGCGCAAAATGACAATATTTCAACCCCGCACCCATTCCGCCAGATGCGCCTTCACAGATGCTTAACATTGGTACCTCATAGGACTCCATGCACCCACTAGTGGCCCACCCAGACCCCAAAACGTCTATTTCCATACACTTTGTCTATAGATTTTATATGCATTCCTACTACCCGTCCTGTGCATGGCAGAACTGCCCAACCCGGGAAAAGTCTGGACACGGCTTGATCTCGGGGAGCCAGGTGTTCGGCACGTGACCTCACTCACGCAGACGCCAGACCAGGTGCTGACGATGCCGCAACATTGTAGCGAACGTGCAACAATGTTGCAATTCGGGGAGCCAGGTGTTCGGCACGTGACAACCCCCAGCCCAAGCAGACGTCAGTGAAATTCTGGCGGGAAAAACTCCACAGACAGATCAGTAAATGTCCTATCATGTTCCCATGCCCCATTCACCAAAAGGAAAAAATCCTAATTTTACATGCACCCCATTGACTTGATAGGCAGATCTCAAAAAGTCCGGCGACAGATATTAGCCCTTTTGGATAGAGTTGATAGGGGTTTTCTCCTAGTTTAGGGGTAAAGTCCGTGTTCCGCTTTTTATATTTTCGAGAAAAAATCCTAATTTTACATACACCCACCCATGACTGGATGCCCCTTCACGAATGCTTCACTTTGATGCCTCGCTCGACCCAATCGGACCATGGAGCGTATTTGAAGTCGGAGGACTATTTTCTGTTTGCGGAAGTACACCGCATCACCGCCAGACCGCATCACAACGGAGGAATACATACCCCATGACCATCACGTGACCTCCACATGACCTCCACATGAGACGGCGTCCTTTTTGAGACGGCGCACTTTTTTGCCGGTTTTCGCCTGTACTATAATGCACTTGACCTCGACGCCAGATTCTTACGCCAGGTCAATATGACTCGAAATACTCGATATATACTACTGGCAGGGTTATATCCAGGTGTTTCTAATTGTCGATAGTGTAACGGCATTATGCCTTGGTGTAACATTACTGTAAAAGTGACCGCACAAGGCATTTCAGTTATACGTGTGCTCATAAAACTCTCACTGTAAACTGAAGGCTGGCTATTTCCATTATATATGTTAATGTGACATCACTGTGAGAGTAATTACATTCTTTCATTTGTCTGAGCTGCATTTATATATCACTGTAAAAGTATTTCAATAAGCTGTGTATAATAGAAGTAACCTTGTACTCAAAGACAACACTGACAAAATTGTATTTTGGGTGTTTACAGGTTTTGTTTCCGGTAATTGGTATCGGTTTTGGTTCCGTTACCAGACATTATTCGCAATGGGCATTCAAAGAACATCAGACTCCAACATAGTGGTTGTTGCATAGGCTATCTGGGCATCCGATTACACAAACGAAGAAACACAAGGGAGATAATTGAGACTGTTCTCATTCAATAAATTTCCGCTAAAAGTAGGGCCTGACACCTGAGGCACATTTCACCTCTATGTAGGATTTACTTCAAACTGTTTGCATGGGTAATAAGGTGCATTAATAGAAAATTTGATATAAAAATTGAGGGTGGCCATATTGGAGAGGAACACAAAGAACCATGGCCGGAAATGTTCTGACCAGAAAATGTCCAACATCTCATTGTTTTCAACAGTAGCTATCAATTGTCAATTTGTGTTAACCCTACCTGGCCTGAGGGGGGAGGAGAGGCGGAAAGTGCCCCCCCCCCCGTCTTGTTGGTTTTTTGCTCCTATCTACAGAACGACAAAAAAAATTAACAGCTGAAACTTGGTGACTTTTCAGATTATCTTATTGAGGTCATTCAGAGCCTATTTGCATGATCCCCCGAGCAGCGAATCATGGCTAAATTCAAAATGGCGGCCATATGGGGTACCAGAAAAGTGATGTTTTCGTCATATTTCTTCCAAATCTTTGCTTTTGTGTATGGAAAAGTGGGTAAAACCTGTCTTATTTCATATCACATTATTATTTACTAATTTGTCATGCAGTTTTGACGAAGAAAAATAAAAAAAATCGGAAATTCTGACCGGAAAATCGTCCAAAAATGCTCTTTTTGAAAATGACGTCACAGTGACGGCAACATGGAGGCCATCTTCGATTTTTTTACATTTTCTTGTAGAGCTTGACCCAAATATTTAGTGTGGTATGTTTCAGCTCTCTAGCCTTAGCTATAGCGAAAATATATAGGGGCATTTTTCGCCCCTCCCCCCACCCCAAGTCTGCGGTACACCCCAAATCGCTCTGGCCAGATAGGGTTCAACGACATCAACAAGAATACGACTGCCGCTGTACAACATGACAGTTCATATTTGCTTTTAAACAGGCCTTGTCTCTTTATGGGATATTATGGGATTTATTATGGTTGTAACACGCTAAATCACCTCTCTAGATCTATGCCAACGACAATATATGATTTATACTAATTTATGCCACCACTTTCGGAACATTTTTACTATTTTTTTTAGCTTCTCCTTCTCTACCACCAACTTGTTAAGCCCCAGTCACACTGTCAAGAATTGGGTGGAGAATGCCGACAAATGACCACGAATATTTTAATCTTGCCGATTCCTGGCAATTCGCCTGTAGAGGGCCTCTTTGAAACTGTCCTACGAATCCCTTACGCATGCCGTAGGTTCCTTGTACGACAGCCATAAGCATTTAACAAAAACCATCAAGAATGAGTACGCATGCAGTACGATTCAATGAAAAATGCCCTACGCATCAACACGGCGGCCCGAGAACCCACTACGAATGCTCGATAATGCAGTACGAACTTGTTACACTGTGACACGACACCCCAGGAGGCCACGTGAACCTATATGTATGACCCGTCTTCGACATACGATGGTCTTCGCAAGAGATCGTGGAGCAATCCTATGAAATCGTACGAGATTCGCGAGGAAGCGTCGGCTATTCTTCATGAAACGTAGCGCCAGCGTGGGTATTCGTAGTACTGTCGCGGTTATTCGTAGTACTGCCGTGGGTGAGTGAGTGAGTGAGTAGGATTTAACGTCGTTTTCAACATTGTTTCAGTCATATCACGACGGTGCCTACATGTGCCAGAACACGAGAGTGTCCACAGTTCCTATTATTCTGGACACTGATCAGCCCAGTCCGTACAGCACCCGGTCACCCATCCAAGTATTGACCGAGCTCAACGCTGCTTAACTTCGGTGATCTGACGAGAACCGGTGTGCCCAACGTGATGCGCCGTACCTGTACTGCCGTGGGTCTTCGTAGTACTGTCGCCACACATCGTGTTGAATTCTTCTCAGTATCGTAGCATGATCGTACAAGAAGCGTAGAATGCGTACAACAATCATCGTACAATGCTTGCGTCATTCTTGCTGATTTGTGACCGAAAGAACTACTACGACTACCCACGAATATACACGATAGGAGGAGAATGCATGCGAGAACGCAGTAGGATGGTGCCAAGGAGACCATACGTATACCATTTAATCGTACTTGGCCGGCGAATGTTTTGAACATTTCAAAACTTTCGTACTCCCCCCGAGAATAGGCAAGAACGGTCACGATCTGAGACGAACCCCGCAAGATGCCAATACGAATTGTCAAGAATGAACACGATTTTCCAGTTCGCGGTGATGATTCGCGAACTGGGGCTTGAGCAAACACCTAACAGCTCACTTTACCGAACCTCTGACACGTACCTCATTCTATATGGTTACGTTCACTTCATACTGGGTGACTTCTGTTTTAATTTTGTATTACGAGAGTAGAACTACTGCTGAGTCTTGACAATGAGGTACGTGCACCCTCCCAGCGATCGGAGGATTCTATATTCATTCAGTATTTGCAAAGGAACAATATGAAGGGAGACTACTCCGGTGCACAATACCGCAACACAGAGGGAGGGAGGGAGGGACTATCGCAAAAGCAACCTTTTTTTTTTGTTTTCAGCATTTTTGATCGGCAATTTTGAATGAATAATTGAATTGGATATTTAAAAATGAAATCCATTGACGTATTCAGGTTGCGAATTACTACCGTACCTAAACGCTACGAAACAATAAGCCATTTTGCTCATCAAAACAGAATTTTCAAGAAAATATTCCAACTCTCTGAACGTTCTCAGAATACGGCTTCGCACGATACATACGAAAGGTAGACTTGCAGACAAACATCTCAGAAAAGTGGGAAAAAACGAAGTGGTTGACATTAAATCACCAAATACGCTTTCAGTAAAGGCTTTTGATGATAGCTGTTAAATCTTCCCTCCGTCTGGTCAAATCACTCTCGTACGGGAACACGCATGACACGAGAAAAGACATCTTCACAACGTCGCGGTTTCTATTTGTGAGCCAAAGGCGAACCCTTGACCAACTTGCATAGCAAACCGCGTTCCGCCCACACACTCCAGTTACGTGACCAAGAAAAACTGCGCTGGAGGTAAAATACGTTTATGTTTTACTTTCGCTGCTAAACTATTCGCTGATACCGAATGTAAAATATTTAATCCAAGCACGCATAACAATAAAATATTAATGGATAGACCAGTGAAATTTTATAGAAATCCTTGCGTTTCAACCCAATTCAAGTCCTTCAGTAGGAAGGTGAGGTCGGATACACTGACCGCCTTTAAAGCTTCGGTGTTTTCTACATTTGCCTGGCTTGTTGGATGTTTGATGCTAGATGAATGGAGATGAATGAGTTTATTTTCTCTTCAAATAGATTTTGTTTTAAACTATGTTTCCTTATATTCATTAATGTTCATGGTTGTTGAAAAGGTGCATTTTCCTCTGCACCGGGTATCGCACAAGCTATCTACTACCGTGTTTTTGATCTGTTGTCATGGTGGCCATGGTCGCGGTGCTTAAGTGATCTGATTGGTCAATATGTAGAGGCTGCCGCTGTGTCGTTGATCGTGATACATTGCCCAAGCGGACCAGGGGTTATATCTATCATAGAGATAGAGATACCCCTGGTTTTAGAGAGGATGGAGAAAAAATTGAGGGTCCAGAGGATGTCCCCATCATGGTACTCCTACAAGATCTGGGGACTTTTTGTTACATGCTATCTGTTTGAGAATCACGCTATTGTATATCACAAGATTCATTTGGATGACATTTCGAGAGTGGGGTGGAGAAATATTGTTCCACAGTTTGGTTTAAGTGGAACAACCTTTCGAATTGTGGTTGGACATATCGGTCATGCAAGGTCGCTTAACTTGATCGTTTATCCATCGTCGCTACACAGTTGAAATATTGCTGAACGCGAGGTTAAACCATAATTCTCTCTCTCTCTCTCTCTCTCTCTCTCTCTCTCTCTCTCTCTCGTTTATCCATTTGCTTGTTGTTACTAATATGCATCAAGTAGGTTACACTGGATCCTCGTTGAAATCCAACATAAAAATTAGGAAAATGTTGTTAGAGCTCGATTTGTTACACTCGGTCCACCAATGAGAAAACTCGCATCCGCCAAGTACAATCAACTTCCTTGATTGGTCACTGTGCCCAACGGTGTTATGTTCATTCCATCCACCCGAGTTTAACATGCCTACTAACTGATATAATATAAGTGTTTCATACTTCTCTTCGTATTTGCATTTCAGTTCAGTCGACTTGTAAAGATTGTCATTCAACACATACCAAATTTGCCCTTGCTGATTGGTTGGGCGAAGCTCGATGGAACTATCTCACCTAGAGGGCGCTACAGGGGGATGGTTCCCAAGGGACCAGACAATAATTGATGTAGTATACCGCATAACTTTTATATCGGGTTACGTATACATGGTATAACACTCTCTGAACGAGACCCGCCATTGTATACTCGTTCTTTATAGCTCACGATCTCGAAGTAATGTTTGATGGTCTCGGGGCAATAGCACACGATCTCGCATCTTCACCACGTCGCGGTTTCTATCTGTGAGCCTAAGGCGAACCCTTGACCAACTTGCATAACAAACTCCGTTCCCCCCACACTCCAGTTACGTGACCTAGAAAAAATGCGCTGATGGCATATAATAAGTTTAGGTTTTACTTTCGCTGCTAAACTATTCGCTGATACCGAATGTAAAATATACCAAGCAAAATAATCCAAGCACGCATAACAATAAAATATTAATGGATAGACCAGTGAAATTTTATAGAAATCCCTGCGCTTTAACCCAATTCAAGTCCTTCAGTGGGAAGGTGAGGTCTCGGATACACTGACTTCGCGGTCCGCCTTTAAAGCTTCGGTGTTTTCTATATTTCCCTGGCTTGTTGGATGGTAGATGAATGGGTTTATTTTCTATTCAAATAGATTTTGTTTTAAACTATATTCCCTTTATATTTATTAATGTTCATAGTTGTTGAAAAGGTGCATTTTCATCTGCCACTGGGTTTTCGAATCTGTATAAACGGTCGCCATGGTCGCGGTGCTTAAGTGATCTGATTGGTCAATATGTACAGGATGCCGCTGTGTTGTCGTTGATCTCGATACATTGCCCAAGTGTACCAGGGGTTATATCTAGGATAGAGATACCCCTGGTTTTAGCGAGGATGACGATCTCGAGGCAATAGCGCACGATGTCGCGGCAATTGCGCTCAGTCTCGTGGCAATAACGGACGATCTCGAGGCAGTAGCGCACGGTGACGAGGCAATGGCGCACGGTGACGGGGCAATTGCGCGTTCTCGAGGCAATAGCGCATGATCTCGATGCAATAACGCACGGTCTCGAGGCAATAGCGCACGGTCTCCGGGGAATAGCGCGCGGTCTCGTGGCAATAACTCACGGTCTTGGGGTAATAGCGCACGGCCAACCTGTAACCATATCGGTCATCTATAAGTGGTAAGACTGAACCTGGGATCGTGTGTATCCATTTACAGCCTACTTTCGGCAAGTGCGAGAGGGAATTTCCAGAAATCAATACCACGTGATTTCGTCAGCCAATCAGCTAAAGTCTACCGACGTAAACCCAACGCAACTCGCCATTTCCGAATCATGTGATGCCCTACTTGTTGAAAATTACAGATCTACCACACCTCTTGGGCGATACGAAAGTTATTTATACCTATATATTTTGTAAGCCAAGCCTATATCTGTTTCCCAAGTGGTTTGAAAACCTGCAATTTATCACATTTCTCGAGTCTGTTCTCTGCCGGATGAAGGCAGAACAGAATCCCGTAATATACCGGATATCGCTCCGCAATAATGGAGACACACGATTCGCAAGCCACCTTATGGATGAGCGCACGGCCTCGAGGCAATGGCGCACGATCTGGAGACATTTGCGTACTATCTCGGGAATGGCCCATTCTTCTATTAACACATGCATCCAGTGAACGCTTATGTACATATTTGCACGTTTTGTCGTGTAAACATTAATATTATACCAGCCGTATCAGCGCTTTAACATTTTGCTGCATTTTGGATGAGGATTTCTTTCCATCTTAAACGGCCGACAAATCTATTGATTTAACTAAAAATGCACTTTAAAAGTCTCACCCGCTACGTTGAGCTATAACCTGCACCAATCATGACAGGTGTTTGTTCTATCGTTCGTCAGGGGTGAAAGGGATAACGCCATAGACTGAGTCGATCAGGTGCTTACTGATTTCATTCTTACAAAATTCCGATACAAAATAACTATAGTTTTGTTAAATGGATAGTCTTACTTACCTTATTGTATTTGAGCCGCTAAACCTACTGACAGCATAATATCACATCCCGCAGCACGCACTATCTGCATAATGCTCAGTGTTCCACATACACACGTTAGGTACCAGACCACTATTTAGGCAACCTCTGCCAAAGAAGTGAATTTATTTCAATATTTTTTCCAGCCTCTTTTGCGAGGAATAATTGAAGGCCAGTGGTAGGTGATTGGAGTTTGGTATGTGTTTGGTTCCGCTGTGAGTTTCATTTTAACTCAAGGCCTAATAAGGAGTTGCTAAGAGGGACTATTTGGGTGCCTGTACACCGCTTTCTGAAAGCAGAGAAAAAAGGCAAAATTATGACGTTATTTGTAGGAGTGCGCATAACTCAAAATTTCAAGGGGCGACCCTCTTCAAGAAGTCTGTCCGGTTGTAGTACTTGAATTAAAGTACCTCTAGCCGAAATGTGGAAGTCGACACTTAATTAATGAATCGAGGAGATGCAATTAGGTTAACAGTTTTTAACATTGCCGCCAATGTAAATTTTAATAGTGGTCTGGACCCGTTATGTGATATACATGTGTGTTGAAGCTGAGAACTACAAGGCGACGTTTCGACTGATTCTGGATATACAGTACGTGTGTATCATCGTTAGGTTCAGAAATCTTTTGCTCGCCACCTTTAGCACTGGGTCGGATGGTATGACAGTCCAACTTAATACACATGAAAATGAGTGACAAAGATAATTAAATTTTAGGGGGACGGGCAGGGGGTTAAAAATAAAGTGAAAGCAAAACATAACCATAGAAGTAAATCCAATATATTTAGAACGTTTAAGTGAAAAGATATGAAACATGAAAACAATACTTTATATTTTCGTTCAATTTCATTTCAAAGTAAAGCTGAAAGAAATGAACATCTCAAATACAGTGAAATAAATTGATAACATAAAACAAAGACCTTGTAGGCACGTTAGGTTCAAAACTTTTTGGATTGCGCCTTTAACCCTATCTACTCCGGGCTTTTTGGGACCTGTCCATTCGAAATGCCCCCCCCCTTCACTAATAATTTTTTTATCCGTTGAGCTAGGGTGCTGAAAATTACCACGCTATACCCTTGGGTCAAGCTCTAACAGAAAAATCCAGAAAATCCAAGATGGCCGCTTTGATGACGTCACAGTGGCGTCACCTTCAAAAACTGCTTTTTGATAGATTTTTCGGTCGGATTTTTCGAATGTTTTATTCATGCAATTTCTCCACAAAAACTGCATGATAAATTAGTAAATATTAATGTGATGTGAAATAAAATATTTTTTGCCCACTTTTCATCTCGAAAAAGCAGAAATTTTGAAGGAATATGACAAAAACATCACTTTTCTGGCACCCACCGTGGCCGCCATCTTAAATTTACCCATTATCCTGTGCTCATGGGGTTATGCAAGTAGGCTCAAAATGACCCCAATATGATGAACTGTAAATTCAAGGAGTTTCAGCTCTCCATTCTTTGTCGTTCCGGAGATAGCGCAGAAAGTTTGGTAGAGGGGCTATTATTCTCCACCCCCCCCCCCCCCCCACACCCCCGGCAGGGTTAAGGATGGTTTGGATATCTTCTGAAATTATCCAGCTTCCTGGCGAATGTTAAGGTGTTTACAGTTGAGCCTCCATTTACCCACTAATCAGCGCTATATAGTCCATAAAAAAGGGAATGCTAATCTGCCCTCGTCTCTTTGAATTAGGCCAACAAATCTGTTGTTCGTCACATTATTATCGTTCCAATACAACTATTTATCTTTCTGACTCATATTTAGGATATAAATGGAAAGATTAATACTTGGTACGATACAGTTTCAAATTATTCAATACAGATATTAGATTCAAGAAAATTAACTCATCTCCCCCCAAAATGCAAAACTATCTACACCAAATTTAGAACAGGCAACCACACTGCCAATTGAAACTTGTGACTGACAAAATACATCTAAAGAAGAAAGAATGTGTAGGGGAGATTGGGGTACAGTGGGACATGGGGCACAGTGGGACAAGCTCTCTAGCTCTTTTTAAGAACAAGAGGCACATGACATTACTATCGGCAGAAAGCTATGACCCCCATACAAATTCTATATTGATTACAAGTAAAACCTATCATTGATAAAAAATTAGGGACACAAACATTTTTTTTGAGCAGTCCAAGTAAATTTTTAGGACTGAGCATGATATTTCGTTATGAGAATTTGCAGTACTTCATTGCTGTTTTGTTACTACTGAGAGAGGATGGACAAAGGTACAATTTTATTATATCGATTTACTATCTCAGCGGTATGCATTAGTTTTTTGTCATATAAAGGTATATATCATGCACCTGGGGCAGAGTGGGACACTTTTGCTGGGGCACAATGGGACAATAATTATCAAATGGTGAAATTTCCTTTCATCTTAAATTGCCATCAAAGTGCATTATTTTTCTTCTCAGATGGTTGTATTTGCTAATCCTATCAGATTTGATGAGTTTTACTAAACCTTTCAAAGTCAAATGCTTTCGTTGGGATGAGAATCACACAAAATATTGTTTTTCTCAAATTTGGCTCCTGTGAAGTATTTTACATGAAGCGGGGGCCTAAAATAGCAATTAACCTAACCATTGCTGTTGAATCTTCTAAACTCCTATGAAACATATCAAAATCATTATAAAAATAATCAAAATACATTTTATAAAAAGTATACTTCTTATGAAATGTATTTTGATTATTGTCCCATCACACCCCACTGGGTGTCCCAGAGTACCCCACAGTAGGGCAAACTGGGACACATTTTTTTTTACGTTTTTAAAACAGAATTCTGGAGAAAAGTGTAATAGGTATTTCAAAATTTTTTGTGTGACTATGTCATACTAAGTATAATTTATAACGAGAGTATACAAGGCTACACTACAGGACAACGATAACAGAGATTTTTGCAAAAAGGTGAAAAATGTCCCAGTGTACCCCAATCTCCCCTACTAAATGTGCCCGTAATCTAATCGGTGTCTTTCAATGCTCTTTTTTTGATAAATGAGAAATATGTGTACCAAGGTATTACTGGAGTTATTCAGATTCGTTTAAATTTGCAGATATATTTACAAATAAATACCAACTCTCGCTAATGAAACTTTGAAAACTGATTAATGCTATTATGGTTAATTTCGCGAATTGATTGATGTAAATATCTGTCCTGGAAAATATGCCAACTACATACCTGCTTGAATTGACCCAAACCAACGCTACGTGTAATAATCAAGCTACTCTGTCGCCGTCATTTTTTGTAATATCTCTCTGTATGTCCATATACCACGTGTTCTGCATTAGCGTAATACATAAATATTGTATAGTATTGCCCCATGTAAGCGCTAAATGATCGTCAATCCAAAACTTACAGTCTGGTCTGCGCGTAGCTTCGTTAGGTCCAGAAATGTTTTGCTCTCCACTGTAGCTACGGGTCGGAAAGATCGGTGATCTCAATTAAAGCACAACAAGATGTGTCACAAACATAAGACGATTTATTAAGAAGAATATCTGGACTGAATAGTCAAACCAGGAGGTGAAAATTGTCAGTTTTATTGGTTAAGGCATATTTAGCGCAGGACCAGAGCGTATTGCGACCTCAGAATATGCACCTAAGAATGAGTCAAGAAATGATTTTATTAGGAAAATAGCTAGATCAGAAAGTGTGACATTGGCAATCTGGGGTAAGGAAAATTGAGCGCTGATTCGGAGGGTATGGTTTCACCTGAAACTCACGAAAGTGAGTCAGATAGAGAGATAATTTATCGGGAAGATATCTAAACCACGCCTAAAGTGAGCGAGAGAGATGGATAGTTGTATTAGGGCGAAATATTAAACACGTTCAAATGCGAGTCAAAGAACTAAACGAGGGAGATATCTAAACCACGCCTAAAGTGAGCCAGAGAGATAGATAATTGTATTAGGACGATATATTAAACGCGCTTAAAGGTAAGCCAAAGAGATAAAACTAGGAAGATATAAAAAACCACGCCTAAAGTGAGCCAGAGATAGATAGTTGTATTAGGACGATATATTAAACACGTTTAAAGGCGAGTCAAAGAGATAAAAACTAAGAAGATATCTAAACCACACCTAAAGGGAGCCAGTGATAGATAGTTGTATTAGGACGATATATTAAACACGCTTGAAGGTGAGTCAAAGAGATAAAAACTAGGAAAATATTTAAACTACGCTTAACGTGAGCCAGAAAGATAGATAATTGTGTTATAACGATATATTAACACGCTTAAAGGTAAGACAAAGAGATAAAAACTAGGAAGATATCTAAACCACGCTTAAAGTGAGCCAGAGATAGATAGTTGTATTAGGACGATATATTAAAAACGTTTAAAGGCGAGTTAAAGAGATAAAAACTACAAAGATATAAAACCACGCTTAAAGTGAGCCAGAGAGATCGATAACTGTATGAAGACGATATATATTTAACCCGCTCAAAGGTGAGTCGAAGAGATAAAAAATAGGACGATATATCTGAACCAAGATTAAAGTGAACCAGAGAGATGGATATAATTGTACTAGGACGATATATTAAACACGCTTAAAGGTGAACCAAAGAGATAAAAACTGGGAAGATATCTAAACCACGTTTAAAGTGGTGAACAAAGGATTTATTGTTCCATGTCAGGAATTATGTTCTAAATGGCATTAGTATATAGATTTGTTCTTCCTGCTAACACAACAAAGAGAGAGTAGAAATGTCAGAAATGTCTATTATGGGGCTTAGAGGATCATTTACGCCTGTCTCGTAGAGTAAATAGGCCCCACTTTTAAACACATATCTTTCTAGGCCATTCCAAAAGTGACGAGCTATGGATTGTGAGATGAAAAGAGATAAATATGAACACTTGGAACTATGCGAGTTAAATAGAATTTGAAGAATTCTAGTTAAAATTGAATTAATGCTTGGCCAAAATAGTTGTTGCTATTGTACTGAATAAAAGTTATCCAAAAGCATAAATAAGTTCACCAGGGAATGCATTTGGATAGCCGTCTCAGTACGCTCCGCTACTGGTGATCCTTACCCGGGATGCATTGGGACATTTTATTTAAATGTAATTGTAAGAAAATGTACAGCTTTTTCTGTATTGTTGAGTGGGATTGTACGGTACAAAGGGGTAAGTGTAAGCTAAAACATGAAAGGTTTTCCAATACGTGTCCGTCTCCATTTCTCGACGATTCAGGGGATACACAATCTCAGCCCAGCCTTTCACCTTTACGCGCCGTATGTTATACATGTGTGTGGCGACAAACAGCTGCAGGCCAGGCGACTTTTCAATTGACTCTAATCAACATGATCTTTTACGTTTTTCCTTAAAAGAATTTGAACACAAAAATAAATAATTATACAATTGAATCAAATATATTTAGGAAATGTAATTGAAATCAACTTAAAATTCAAAACAGTGGAATGAAAAAAACATGACAACTGAAAATAAAAAGAGACCAGTTGGAAAATTGAAATGAAATCAATTGGAATAAAAAAAAAACAGTAAAACGAAAAGAAGTCAGCAATTAAAATAAAGTGAAATAATCAAAAACTATGAAACAGTGTAAGCGTTACAATGGTTTTGGTCTAATTAGAGATATCAACTGAACGTTACAGAGCAGAGAGGTAATCTATGACATTCAGGATTAAACATCAGTAAAATATATGACAATTTCATTGGCTAATTGTCGTCTTGTCGTCAACGTTTAGGCGAAACTTGAGTAAGTTGTGGGTCTATCCGTTCATCTGCTCACCCGTCGTCACATCTCGTGAATCACTGGGATGTCCGTCTTCCGCAAAACGGCCGTTAGCATTTGGGTCTGCTGTGCGCCCTAAAATAGCAATTAACCTAACCATTGCTGTTGAATCTTCTAAACTCCTATGAAACATATCAGTATATACTTCTTATAAAATGTATTTTGATTATTGTCCCATCACACCCCACTGGGTGTCCCAGAGTACCCCACAGTGGGGCAAACTGGGACACATTTTTTTTACGTTTTTAAAACAGAATTCTGGAGAAAAGTATAATAGATATTTCAGAATATTTTGCGTGACTATGTCATACTAAGTATAAGTTATAACGAGAGTATACAAGGCTACACTACAGGACAATAATAACAGAGATTTTTGCAAAAAGGTGAAAAATGTCCCAGTGTACCCCAATCTCCCCTACTAAATGTGCCCGTAATCTAATCGGTGTCTTTCAATGCTCTTTTTTTCATATTTGAGAAATATGTGTACCACGGCATTACTGGAGTCATTCAGATTCGTTTAAATTTGCAGATATATTTACAAATAAATACCAACTCTCGCTAATGAAACTTTGAAAACTGATTAAGGCTATTATGGTTAATTTCGCGAATTGAGTGATGTAAATATCTGTCCTGGAAAGTATGCCAACTATATACCTGCTTGAATTGACCCAAACCAACGCTACGTGTAAAAATCAAGCTACTCTGTCGCCGTCATTTTTTGTAATATCTCTCTGTATCTCCATATAGCACGTGTTCTGCATCAGCGTAATGCATAAATATTGTATAGTATTGCCCCATGTAAGCGCTAAATGATCCTCAATCCAAAACTTACAGTCTGATCTGCGCGTAGCTTCGATAGGTTCAGAAAAGTTTTGCTCTCCACTGTAGCTCCGGGTCGGAAAGAAGATAGAATAGTCAAACCAGGAGGTGAAAATTGTCAGTTTTATTGGTTAAGGCATATTTAGCGCAGGACCAGAGCGTATTGCGACCTCAGAATATGCACCTAAGAATGAGTCAAGAAATGATTTTATTAGGAAAATAGCTAGATCAGAAAGTGTGACATTGCCAGTCTGGGGTAAGGAAAATTGAGCGCTGATTCGGAGGGTATGGTTTCACCTGAAACTCACGAAAGTGAGTCAGACAGAGAGATAATTTATCGGGAGGATATCTAAACCACGCCTAAAGTTAGCGAGAGAGATAGATAGTTGTATTAGGACGATATATTGAAAACGTTTAAAGGCGAGTCAAAGAGATAAAAACTAGGAAAATATCTAAACCAAGCCTAAAGTGGGCGAGAGAGATAGATAGTTGTATTAGGACGATATACTGAACACGCTTAATGGTGAGTCAAAGAGATAAAAACTAGGAAAATACTTAAACTACGCTTAACGTTATGAGGCGCCGTTTGTCACTTTCTGATTTAATCTACTGATTTATAAATATCGGGTATTTAGCAGTCGGATATATAAATGTGCATAAAATGAGCGTGAAATAAACACCGACTTTAGTCAATTTTAAATCCTATATCAGCGAATAAAATCCGAGAGATATTTATAAACACCTATATTAGATTTCAAGATATATATATCTCTCGTTGTGTTATTTCTGGGATATAATTTCCTCCACAATATATATATATATTCCTGGCAAACGATTTCTTATTTATATATCCGAGGTAACGTATCTTACTGACATATAAATATTTCAAAATGTGCTGTTGGGTATATATATATCCAGTCTTCGTCTAACTCCGGATTTACAAATACTGAACTGAGAAAGTCTCATATATAGATATCCCATTTATAGTATGCTAATAGTATGCTGATGAGTCTCAAAACGTCGGTTTTGGTGTTGATTTAGATCATATTGTCTATTTCGTGTTTCAGGTGACAAAAGTCCTTGTGATCCGTGGGCAAGACATAATGAATACTAATAATAATAGCTTTCTATAAATTCTGTGCTTCTGCGAATAACGCTGGTTAAAAGTAAGAAGTACCTGAATGAATTTGCCCGATAATAATCACAGATGACCCACAAATTAGCGTGTGTTTACCATACCGTACATGAGAATCTGCGGAATGATTGAGCGGTGTTTGCCGACCCTTGGTACACTTGAAGAGGCTTAGTGTGACATACACATTTTTGCGGTAAACGTATCGCAACTCATTAGCATATTATAACTGGGATATCTATATATGAGACTTTCTCAGTTCAGTATTTGTAAATCCGGAGTTAGATGAAGACTGGATATATATATATACCCAACTACACATTTTTAAATATTTATATATCAGTAAGATACGTTACCTTGGATATATAAATAAGAAATCCTTTATCAGGAATATATATATATATGGTGGAGAAATTTATATCTCAGAAATAACACAACGAGAGATATATATATCTTGAAATCCAAAATAGCTATTTATAAATTTTTCTCGGATTTTATTCGCTGATATAGGATTTAAAATTGACTGAAGTGTTTATTACACGCTCATTTTTTGCAAATTTATACATCCGACTGCTAAATACCCGATATTTATATATCCGTCTGCTAAATACCCGATATTTATAAATCAGTAGATTAAATCAGAAAGTGACAAACGGCGCCTCATACAACGTGAGCCAGAAAGATAGATAATTTTGTTATAACGATATATTAACACGCTTAAAGGTGAGACAAAGAGATAAAATCTAGGAAGATATCTAAACCACACCTAAAGTGAGCCAGAGATAGATAGTTGTATTACGACGATATATTGAACACGTTTAAAGGCGAGTTAAAGAGATAAAAACTTGAAAGATATAAAACCACGCTTAAAGTGAGCCAGAGAGATAGATAACTGTATGAAGACGATATATATTTAACCCGCTCAAAGGTGAGTCAAAGAGATAAAAATTAGGACGATATCTGAACCAAGATTAAAGTGAACCAGAGAGATGGATATAATTGTACTAGGACGATATATTAAACACGCTTAAAGGTGAACCAAAGAGATAAAAACTGAGAAGATACAAGCGTCTGAAAGCTTGGCCAAAATAGATGTTGCTATTGTACTGAATAAAAATTATCCAAAAGCATAAATAAGTTCACCAGGGAATGCATTCGGATAGCCGTCTCAGTACACTCCGCTACTGGTGATCCCTACCCGGGATGCATTGGGACATTTTATTCAAATGTTATTGTAGGAAAATGTACAGCTTTTTCTGTATTGTTAAGTGGGATTGTACTGTACAATGGGGTAAGTGTAAGCTAAAACATGAAAGGTTTTCCAATACGTGTCCGTCTCCATTTCTCGACGATTCAGGGGAGACAACTCCACTCGGACTAATATGCTTTAACACAATCTCAGCCCAGTCTTTCACCTTTACTCATGGGCGTAAAGGTGAAAGACTGGGCTGAGATTGTGTTAAAGCATATTAGTCCGAGTGGAGTTGTCTCCCCTGAATCGTCGAGAAATGGAGAAATAAGTTATACATGTGTGTGGCGACAGACAGTTGCAGGCCAGGCGACTTTTCAATCGACTCTAATCAACATTATCTTTTGCGCTTTTCCTTACAAGAAATTAAACACAAAATAAATAATTATACAATTGAATCAAATATATTTAGGAAATGTAATTGAAATCAACTTAAAATTCAATACAGTGGAATGACAAACCATGACAGCTGAAAATAAAAAGAGACCAATTGGGAAATTAGAATTGAAATCAATTGGAATAAAAACCCAGTAAAACGAAAAGAAGTCGGCAATTAAAATAAAGTGAAATAATCAAACACTATGAAACAGTGTAAGCGTTACGATGGTTTTGGTCTAATTAGAGATATCAACTGAACGTTACAGAGCAGAGAGGTAATCTATGGCATTCAGGATTAAACATCAGTAAAATATATGACAAGTTCATTGGCTAATTGTCCTCTTGTCGTCAACGTTTAGGCCAAATTTGAGTAAGTTGTGGGTCTATCCGTTCATCTGTTCACCCGTCGTAAGATCTCGTGAACCACTGGGATGTCCCTCTTCCACAAAACGGTCGGCAGCATTTGGGTATGCTGTGCGCCGTTCCAAGCCCCGCTAATGAATGTTCCAGTCCAATCCAATAATCTCATCAAAACAATTCTAAAAGTATCTGCCTGTTCGTTAGCATTGAATTACAACACATATAAGGGAAGTGGGAAGAGGTGTCGACATACTGACTGCGTCGCATGACTTCACAGAATAGTCTTCTGGTAAACCTATTGAAGGCATAGGAAGACTTCTGTCCGGAATTGGACGATATAATACACTTTATCGTCTGACTCTATCCCAAAGTGGACCTATCTCAAATACGATTTGGACGGGGTAGATAGGTTATGGTTATCACACCGTCCGCTCAATAGCAAATGGCTACAAGTGAGAATTACTGGAGGACGGGGTGGACAGGTTATCACACCGTCCACTCAATAGTGAATGGCTACAAGTGAGAATTACTCGACGACGGGGTGGATAAGTTATCACACCGTCCGCTCAATAGTAAATGGCTACAAGTGAGAATTACTCGACGACGGGGTGGATAGGTTATCACACCGTCCACTCAATAGTGAATGGCTACAAGTGAGAATTACTCGACGACGGGATGGACAGGTTATAACACCGTCCACTCAATAGTGAATGGCTACAAGTGAGAATTACTCGACGACGGGATGGACAGGTTATCACACCGTCCACTCAATAGTGAATGGTTACAAGTGAGAATTACTCGACGACGGGGTGGATAGGTTATCACACCGTCCACTCAATAGTGAATGGCCACAAGTGAGAATTACTCGACGACGGGGTGGACAGGTTATCACACCGTCCACTCAATAGTGAATGGCTACAAGTGAGAATTACTCGAGGACGGGGTGGATAGGTTATCACACCGTCCGCTCAATAGTAAATGGTTACAAGTGAGAATTACTCGAGGACGGGGTGGATAGGTTATCACACCGTCCGCTCAATAGTAAATGGTTACAAGTGAGAATTACTCGAGAACAATGTGGATAGGTTATCACACCGTCCGCTCAATAGTAAATGGTTACAAGTGAGAATTACTCGAGGACGTGTTGGATAGGTTATCATGGTTATCACACCGTCCGCTCAATAGTGAATGGTTACAAGAGAGAATTAGTCGAGGACGGAGTGGATAGGTTATCATGGTTATCACACCGTCCGCTCAATAGTGAATGGTTACAAGTGAAAATTAGTCGAGGACGGGGTGGACAGGTAATCATGGTTATCACACCGTCCACTCAATAGTAAATGGTTACAAGTGAGAATTAGTCGAGGACGGGGTGGACAGGTTATCATTGTTATCACACCGTCCACTCAATAGTAAATGGTTACAAGTGAGAATTAGTTGAGGACGGGGTGGACAGGTTATCATGGTTATCACACCGTCCACTCAATAGTAAATGGTTACAAGTGAGAATTACTCGAGGACGGGGTGGACAGGTTATCATGGTTATCACACCGTCCACTCAATAGTAAATGGTTACAAGTGAGAATTAGTCGAGGACGGGGTGGACAGGTTATCATGGTTATCACACCGTCCACTCAATAGTAAATGGTTACAAGTGAGAATTACTCGAGAACGGAGTGGATAGGTTATCATGGTTATCACACCGTCCGCTCAATAGTGAATGGTTACAAGTGAGAATTAGTCGAGGACGGGGTGGACAGGTTATCATGGTTATCACACCGTCCACTCAATAGTAAATGGTTACAAGTGAGAATTACTCGAGGACGGGGTGGACAGGTTATCATGGTTATCACACCGTCCGCTCAATAGTAAATGGTTACAAGTGAGAATTACTCGAGGACGGGGTGGACAGGTTATCATGGTTATCACACCGTCCGCTCAATAGTAAATGGTTACAAGTGAGAATTACTCGAGGACGGGGTGGACAGGTTATCACACCGTCCGCTCAATAGTAAATGGTTACAAGTGAGAATTACTCGACGACGGGGTGGACAGGTTATCACACCGTCCACTCAATAGTGAATGGTTACAAGTGAGAATTACTCGAGAACGGAGTGGATAGGTTATCATGGTTATCACACCGTCCACTCAATAGTAAATGGTTACAAGTGAGAATTACTCGAGGACGGGATGGACAGGTTATCACACCTTCCGCTCAATAGTAAATGGTTACAAGTGAGAATTACTCGAGAACGGAGTGGATAGGTTATCATGGTTATCACACCGTCCACTCAATAGTAAATGGTTACAAGTGAGAATTACTCGAGGACGGAGTGGACAGATTATCACACCGTCCGCTCAATAGTAAATGGTTACACGTGAGAATTACTCGAGAACAATGTGGATAGGTTATCACACCGTCAGCTCAATAGTAAATGGTTACAAGTGAGAATTACTCGAGGACGTGTTAGATAGGTTATCATGGTTATCACACCATCCGCTCAATAGTAAATAGTTACAAGTGAGAATTAATCGAGGACGGGGTGGACAGGTTATCACACCGTCCGCTCAACAGTAAATGGTTACAAGTGAAAATTACTCGAGGACGTGTTGGATAGGTTATCATGGTTATCACACCATCCGCTCAATAGTAAATAGTTACAAGTGAGAATTAGTCGAGGACGGGGTGGACAGGTTATCACACCGTCTGCTCAATAGTAAATGGTTACAAGTGAGAATTACTCGAGGACGGGGTGGATAGGTTATCATAGTTATCCCACCGTCCGCTCAATATTGAATGGTTACAAGTGAGAACAGGTTATCACACCGTCGAGGACGGGGTGGACAGGTTATCACACCGTCCACTCAACAGTGAATGGCTACAAGTGAGAATTACTCGACAACGGAGTGGATAGGTTATCATGGTTATCACACCGTCCGCTCAATAGTGAATGGTTACAAGTGAGAATTAGTCGAGGACGGGGTGGACAGGTTATCATGGTTATCACACCGTCCGCTCAATAGTAAATGGTTACAAGTGAGAATTAGTCGAGGACGGGGTAGACAGGTTATCACACCGTACGCTCAATAGTAAATGGTTACAAGTGAGAATTAGTCGAGGACGGTGTGGACAGGTTATCACACCGTCCGCTCAATAGTAAATGGTTACAAGTGAGAATTACTCGAAGACGGGGTGGATAGGTTATCATAGTTATCACACCGTCCGCTCAATAGTAAATGGTAACAAGTGAGAATTACTCGACGACGGGGTGGACAGGTTATCACACCGTCCACTCAATAGTGAATGGTTACAAGTGAGAATTACTCGACGACGGGGTGGACAGGTTATCATGGTTATCACACCGTCCGCTCAATAGTAATTGGCTACAAGTGAGAATTACTCGAGGACGGGGTGGACAGGTTATCACACCGTCCGCTCAATAGTAAATGGCTACAAGTGAGAATTACTCGAGAACGGAGTGGATAGGTTATCATGGTTATCACACCGTCCACTCAATAGTAAATGGTTACAAGTGAGAATTACTCGAGGACGGGGTGGACAGGTTATCACACCGTCCGCTCAATAGTAAATGGTTACAAGTGAGAATTACTCGACGACGGGGTGGACAGGTTATCACACCGTCCACTCAATAGTGAATGGTTACAAGTGAGAATTACTCGAGAACGGAGTGGATAGGTTATCATGGTTATCACACCGTCCACTCAATAGTAAATGGTTACAAGTGAGAATTACTCGAGGACGGGGTGGACAGATTATCACACCGTCCGCTCAATAGTAAATGGTTACAAGTGAGAATTACTCGAGAACAATGTGGATAGGTTATCACACCGTCCGCTCAATAGTAAATGGTTACAAGTGAGAATTACTCGAGGACGTGTTGGATAGGTTATCATGGTTATCACACCATCCGCTCAATAGTAAATAGTTACAAGTGAGAATTAGTCGAGGACGGGGAGGACAGGTTATCACACCGTCCGCTCAATAGTAAATGGTTACAAGTGAGAATTACTCGAGGACAGGGTGGATAGGTTATCACATCGTCCGCTCAATAGTAAATGGGTACAAGTGAGAATTACTCGAGGACGTGTTGGATAGGTTATCATGGTTATCACACCATCCGCTCAATAGTAAATAGTTACAAGTGAGAATTAGTCGAGGACGGGGTGGACAGGTTATCACACCGTCCGCTCAATAGTAAATGGTTACAAGTGAGAATTACTCGAGGACGGGGTGGATAGGTTATCATAGTTATCACACCGTCCGCTCAATAGTGAATGGTTACAAGTGAGAATTAGTCGAGGACGGGGTGGACAGGTTATCACACCGTCCACTCAATAGTGAATGGCTACAAGCGAGAATTACTCGACAACGGAGTGGATAGGTTATCATGGTTATCACACCGTCCGCTCAATAGTGAATGGCTACAAGTGAGAATTAGT
This sequence comes from Hanleya hanleyi, assembly GCA_036873755.1. NCBI lineage: Eukaryota > Metazoa > Mollusca > Polyplacophora > Lepidopleurida > Hanleyidae > Hanleya > Hanleya hanleyi. The sequence goes on along the minus strand of JAVTVY010007405.1, from coordinate 8,886 downwards.
CGAGGACGGGGTGGACAGGTTATCACACCGTCCACTCAATAGTGAATGGCTACAAGCGAGAATTACTCGACAACGGAGTGGATAGGTTATCATGGTTATCACATCGTCCGCTCAATAGTAAATGGTTACAAGTGAGAATTAGTCGAGGACGGGGTGGACAGGTTATCACACCGTACGCTCAATAGTAAATGGTTACAAGTGAGAATTACTCGAGGACGGGTGGATAGGTTATCACACCGTCCGCTCAATAGTAAATGGTTACAAGTGAGAATTACTCGAGCACGTGGTGGATAGGTTATCACACCGTCCGCTCAATAGTGAATGGTTACAAATGAGAATTACTCGAGCACGTGGTGGATAGGTTATCACACCGTCCGCTCAATAGTAAATGGTTACAAGTGAGAATTACTCGAGCACGTGGTGGATAGGTTATCACACCGTCCGCTCAATAGTAAATGGTTACAAGTGAGAACTACTCGAGGACGGGGTGGATAGGTTGTCATGGTTATCACACTATTCGCTCAATAGTGAATGGTTACAAGTGAGAATTTCTCGAAGACGGGGTGGATAGGTTATCACACCATCCACTCAATAGTAATTGGCTACAAGTGAGAATTACTCGAGCACGGGGTGGATAGGTTATCACACCGTCCGCTCAATAGTAAATGTTACAAGTGAGAATTACTCGAGCACGGGGTGGATAGGTTATCACACCGTCCGCTCAATAGTAATTGGTTACAAGTGAGAATTACTAGAGGACGGGGTGGACAGGTTATCATGGTTATCACACCGTGCATTCAATAGTATATGGTTACAAGTGTGAATTACACGAGCACGGGGTGGATAGGTTATCACACCGTCCGCTCAATAGTAAATGGTTACAAGTGAGAATTACTTGAGCACGGAGTGGATAGATTATCACGCCGTCCGCTCAATAGTAAATGGTTACAAGTGAGAATTACTCGAGCACGGGGCGGATAGGTTATCATGGTTATCACACCGTCCACTCAATAGTTAATGGTTACAAGTGAGAATTACTCGAGCACGGGGTGGATAGGTTATCACACCGTCCACTCAATAGTAAATGGCTACAAGTGAGAATTACTCGAGGACGGGGTGGACAGGTTATCATGGTTATCACACCGTCCACTCAATAGTAAATGGTTACAAGTGAGAATTACTCGAGGACGGGGTGGACAGGTTATCATGGTTATCACACCGTCCGCACAATAGTAAATGGCTACAAGTGAGAATTACACGAGCACGGGGTGGATAGGTTATCACACCGTCCACTCAATAGTAAATGGCTACAAGTGAGAACTACTCGAGGACGGGGTGGCCAGATTATCATGGTTATCACACCGTCCGCTCAATAGTAAATGGTTACAAGTGAGAATTACTCGAGGACTGGGTGGATAGGTTATCACACCGTCCGCTCAATAGTAAATGGCTACAAGTGAGAATTACTCGAGCACGGGGTGGATAGGTTATCATGGTTATCACACCGTCCACTCAATAGTAAATGGTTACAAGTGAGAATTAGTCGAGGACGGGGTGGACAGGTTATCATGGTTATCACACCATCCGCTCAATAGTAAATGGTTACAAGTGAGAACTACTCGAGGACGGGGTGGATAGGTTATCACACCGTCCGCTCAATAGTAAATGGTTACAAGTGAGAATTAATCGAGGACGGGGTGGATAGGTTATCATTGTTATCACACCGTCCGCTCAATAGTAAATGGCCACAAGTGAGAATTACTCGAGGACGGTTACTTTTCGAGGCGATCAACGCCGTACTCGGTGTGGGATAGTTATTTGAATTTGATATAAATGATTCTTCATCACACATAAGAGCGTGTCCAAAGGAAGTCTGTTATTTTTAAAACGAGAGTAAAACATTTTCTCTGCACTGAAATACAGGAATATCGTTCTCTGAGCTTTATTACCACCTTCTCCTGCCCCGCCACACACAGACCTCGCCCAAGAGATTAAACTGGCCCCAGTATCATCAGATCGGGTCTATCAGAGCTTGTTGTCAGGGATAATTGCATTTCAAATTAGTACGCTGGTCGCATTTATTCTTTAATTTAGCATTAATAACCTTTGTTAAATGATGCTTTAGAATAAGAAATAAATGTTTGTTTTCCGTCCTCTAACTGCTAAGATGATGGATGGTAAAGCGGAACTGCCTTTATGTCCTAGGACATAAAACAATAGGCAATTCCGTTTCACTATACATTACCTGAGCAGTTAGAGGACGGACAACTAACATTATTTCTTAACTGAAATGCTTTTGTTATCCGGATAGTCATTTAAACGTAAAGATTCAAATTTAAACTATTACTCTCTAAAATAATTAGATTGAAATTCAATCTATCAAATTGAAATTAGTGACCAATCTTTTACTGGATTGAAAATATTCAATCTAATAGATTGAAAACAATAACATGAATCTGTAGACAGAAAATTCAATGTACTTGATCGAAATTTTTAATCTAATAGATGGAAAATTCAATCAAATAGATTGGTAGCTAATTCCAATCTGATAGATTGAAGTTCAATCTAATCATTTTAGAGAGTAAATTAAAGTCCATGAGGCAAAAAAGGTACAATACCGCACTATACCTTTCGTTCGGCTCTACCAGATAATGTAAAGAAAACCCACACACATCAAAGATGGTCTGACTGATGACGTCTAAGTGACGCCATTTTCCCAGAAAGCATTCTACGATTAATTAATGATTAATTGATTAATTTGATAATGGTCATCTGATGTGAAATAAAATAGTCTTTGCCCGCAGATATCCGTAGAAAAGCAATGTTTTGAAGAAAAATCACTTTTCATAACATTACCCGCAAGACCGCCGTTTCGAATTTTCCCATGACTCCCGGGTCGCAAGTATGTAGTATGCAAGTAGGCATAAATGACCCCAAATAAAGTAATTCACTCTGATGTCAAGCCGAGTTTATTAATTTTTAATTATCGATCATGTATACCCTGACATATACTGTATGGAAGATGAGAGGAAAAACAAAATAAGGACATTTAAAAAAAATCGAATTGAATTATTTTTTCTATGTCAATTTTCATAATTTATTGAACATGTACGTAGACATTTACCATCCAATGTCCCACAGGCCAGGCAACTGTGTCTCCAGGACCAGATATGGGGACACAAGATCAAAACCACAGCACGGTTTTCGCTCATGGTATATTTGGTTTATATGATCAGTAGGGGTTAGGGTTCATCCTTTATTCTATACTATATTCTTGGCGTTTTACCTGACAGAGTTTTCACTGTATCATCCATTATTCTATACTATATTCATGGCGTTTTACATGACAGATTTTTCACCGTATCATCCATTATTCTATACTATATTCTTGGCGTTTTACATGACAGAGTTTTCACAGTATCATCCATTATTCTATACTATATTCTTGGCGTTTTACATGACAGATATTTCACCGTATCATCTATTATTCTATACTATATTCTTGGCGGTTTACATGACAGAGTTTTCACCGTATCGTCCATTATTCTATGCTATATTCTTGGCGTTTTACATGACAGAGTTTTCATCGTATCATCCATTATTCTATACTATATTCTTGGCGTTTTACATGACAGAGTTTTCACCGTATCGTCCATTATTCTATACTTATATTTATCGGTTTACCCGAGAGATTTCCCATCACATTGTAATCAGAACACTTCGGTGTAATGCAGAATATATTACTGTCATACAATTACTGGACGGATTTCGGTTAACGCAGTCTTATGTTTGCTTTAATGGGAAATCTTTCTTGTAAAACGCAAAGAACTGGTGAACTAATGTTTTACAGGTTTACTATAAGACTCTGTGCCGAGACCAAGTTTTCTCAGAATGCTTCAATGCATTTTGCTGAGAAGCAACAGGAACTTGATAATGTGATGTCAGTAGTATACAAAGAGTAAATGGATAAGATAGCGCTTCACTGCGCATGCGCAGAACCTGTTGTGACGTCAGAATTGGTTTTGTGCGCATGCGTGTGGTGCTGTGGTGGGTGGTGGATGGGTGCAAGATGGCGGCACATGTGGTGGGTGGTGGATGGGTGCAAGATGGCGGCACATGTGGTGGGTGGTGGATGGGTGCAACATGGCGGCACATGTGGTGGGTGGTGGATGGGTGCAAGATGGCGGCACATGTGGTGGGTGGTGGATGGGTGCAAGATGGCGGCACATGTGGTGGGTGGTGGATGGATGCAAGATGGCGGCACATGTGGTGGGTGGTGGATGGGTGCAAGATGGCGGCACATGTGGTGGGTGGTGGATGGGTGCAAGATGGCGGCACATGTGGTGGGTGGTGGATGGGTGCAAGATGGCGGCACATGTGGTGGGTGGTGGATGGGTGCAAGATGGCGGCACATGTGGTGGGTGGTGGATGGGTGCAAGATGGCGGATTGTAGAAAAACGTATAAAAGGAGTCCCATTTTTAGGGTAGGGGTGTATTCATTGCAGTTTGACTTACCTGACCTGACCTGCCTGCCTGCTTGCTTCACCTTTAGCCAGTCATCCAGCCTGCTTGCCTATCCGCTTGTATGAGACGAAAGCATGACACGTGGAGAAGATTTTCCCTGGAACCCAGCAGCACCTCCTGTTGAAGTCTTGCCTGAAGATGAGCGTGTCAGGGACATTTATCAACGTCACTGGGCTACCATACGCCATTGTTTTCACCGTGACCGTCGTCTATTGGACTTGTATAACTTTCGGCTGCAGGACCTCACGTATCCGTCTACCTATGCCGAGAACATTTTCAAAGATCAGGTGACAGCGTTCAAGTTGAATATGACATTCGGGTACATTTTACGGCACAAGGAGACGGACCAGCTGCGGTATTATTATCCCAGCAATAATACCTATGTGTTTGATCAGCCGTTCACGGTCACGGATGCCATTTCTCTGGAGCCACTCATCGACCAATTGACTACGTTGGATCCATTGGAATGGGCCCGGTTGCAACGCCCCAATACCCAATGGCTTGTGGAAATGGTGACCAACGTCACATTTTTCGTCACGAAAATGAGAGATCATCCTATCGGTGCTCCTGTACTACTCCCCCGTGGTTGCTTCATCGACCCGGTCTGTATGCATTAACAGGAGGGGCAAAGGGGCCCTACAAAGACCGGAAATGTCTGTTTCGGTGTTTGGCCGTGCATGTGGACGAGTGTAACCCCCAGTGTTGTGACACAGTGGCCGATGACTATTGGGAACAGTATTTACAGCAGCAAGACTTGGATAAGCGGCACTTCCGTGGAGTGCCGTTCAAGAATTTGGATGACGTGGAAACACTGTTCGACATCAATATCTTTGTATACCGATTACGATGCGAGGAGGAGGGTACATTTGTGGCTGAATTAGTTCGTCGTTCAACAGAACGGTATGCTGCTACGATGAAAGTCAATGTGTTCGACGACAATGGCGTGAGTCATTTTTCGCTGATCTCCAATATGAGCCAGTACGCTCAGTCTTTCAGTTGTGCCCAATGCCATCGGGTGTTTAAACAGTCTTACAACTTACATCGCCTCGAGAAAATCTGTGACAACAGTGTCAAGCGAGTATATCCGGGTGGAGTGTATCATAATACGCCTACTATTTTCCAGGAACTGGCCGATGAGGGTATCATCATACCGGAAGAGGACCGTTATTTTCCCTTCCGGGCGTGTTACGATTTTGAGGCCCTGTTGGAGCCCATGGACATGTTCTCAGCAAAAACGCAGTGGACGCAGCGCCATATTCCTCTGAGTGTCAGTATTTCCAGCAACGTACCCGGCTATGACGCTGCGCCTGTCTGCTTCGTGTCGTCGGGGGACTCCCATGAGTTGATCACCCGCATGATGGGTTATTTAGAGGAAGTCAGTGCGGCTAGTACAGAACTATTGGTGGCCAAGTTTCAGGACGTACTGGACCAGCTGGCCGATCGGATTCCTATACCGGGTGTAGCGTTTAGTGACGATGAAGAGTCCGAGTCCGAGTCCGAGTCCGAGTCCCTGCAGTCCTCTGCAGTCGCAGGATGTGCCTTTACCGAAACCGTATGCGGAGAAATTGAAAGTGCGCTTCCTACAATACCTAGGCCAGTTACCGGTGCTCGGCTTCAACTCGGGACGTTATGATTTGAACATGGTGAAGGAATTTCTCTACCCTTACTTGGCCCAGGCTAATACCATCAAGTCCGTGATCAAGAAGATCAATAATCATATGGCCCTCACTACCACATCACTGCATTTCCTGGATGTACGGAACTACCTAGCTCCTAATTGTAGCTATGATCAGTGGGTCAAGGCCTATAACTGTGCACAAACCAAAGGGAGGTGCCCTTACACGTATATATCATCGCTCGACCGTTTGCAGGAAACACAGTTGCCACCCCGGCACGCCTTCTTTGATGATTTGAAGCAAGTGGAATGTCCGGAAGACACGTACCGGGAATTACAGCAGGTATGGAACGATGAACATATGCAGACCTTGCGAGATTTCCTGATATGGTATAATAACCTAGATGTGGTTCCTTTCCTGGAAGCGGCCGAGGAAATGGTGCAACTCTTTCGTCGCCAAATGCACGTCGACATCTTCAAGGAGTGCTTGAGTTTACCGGGTCTGGCGCTTCGCCATCTTTTTCAAGAGTGTGCTACGTACTTCTCGCTGATACAGCAAAAAGATGCAGACATGCATGATTGCCTAAAGCAGAACATTGTGGGCGGCCCGAGTCTTATTTTTCACCGTTATCACGAGAAGGACGTCACTACTCTCCCCAGTGGAAAACCCTGTGCTAAGATCATCGGTTTCGATGCGAATGCCTTGTACCTGTGGTCGTTGGCCCAACCTATGCCCAGTGGTCATTATACACGTTGGTTGGCGGAAGGTCGGCATTTTACACCGCAACGTACACCCTACAAGCATCTGGCTGATCAGTGGTTGGATTGGGAAGCCTATCGACGGGCGATTTATATACGACACCAGACCAACGCCACAGAGAAGCGCATAGCAGATCGTCGACTTCCCGTCGATGGGTTTGCCCTGGTGGGTAGCACACCCACCGTATTCCAATTTTACGGTTGCTATTGGCACGGCCACGAATGCCATTTCAGCGCTGGACGCTTCAACGAGCGACGTGGAAAAACACCGCAAGAATTACGCGAAGAAGTGGTGGCGAACGGTGATTATGTGAAAGAGAGAGGATTCCATCTGATTGAAATGTGGGAGTGTGAATTTCACACGATGTGCCAGGCCCTGCCCCATTTACGACGTTTCCTAAAAGAGCGCGAGTAACCCTTGAGTCGTCGGCGACTGCTGAGTCTGCCACAGATGTTGGACGCCATTCGTTCGGGGGACCTCTACGGCTTTGTCGAATGTGATTTGCATGTTCCCGACACTCTCAAGCCTCTCTTCGCCCAGTGCTCTCCCATCTTTAAGAACACGCTGGTGGGTCGGGCGGATATTGGGGACACCATGAGGACCTATGCGGAGCAACACGAGTGTTTGCCTCAACCTCGACGGATGTTGATTGGTAGTATGTGGGCCGAGAAAATCTTGCTGGGCACCCCCTTACTGCAGTGGCACATGAACCACGGTTTGGAAATTACCCAAATATATCAAGTGATACAGTACGTACCCGACGCTTGTTTTGCGGAGAATGCCGACATCGTGACGTCGGCCCGTCGTCAAGGTGATGAATACCCGAGTCAGGCCATCATCGCTGAATCTTGGAAGTTGACTGGCAATGGTTATTACGGAAAAACGGTAACGAACCAGGATAAGCACGTCAACGTGAACATTTGTACTACTGCCCAAGCCCGCAAAAAAGTCAATTCTCCTCTGTTTCGGTCCGTGGAGGTCATCGATGACGACACCTATGAAGTCACTTCAGCCAAGAAGACTATCCGGTACAACTTACCCCTGCAGATTGGATGTATGGTATACCAGGTGGCCAAGCTGAGGATGCTGCAGTTTCTCTATGACTGCATGGGTGTCTATTTTAATCCCTCAGACTGGCAACTCATGGAGATGGATACCGACTCGGCCTACATGGCCGTCTCTAATGCGGATTGGGAGTCCCTGGTGAAACCCGAGTTACGGGCCCAGTATGAAGCGGAACGGGACCAGTGGCTACCTCGACGTGACCATTACCAGTACGATAAGCGTACGCCGGGCCTGTTCAAGCTGGAGTGGAGTGGGGATGCTATGATTGCGCTCTCCTCCAAGACGTATTACTGTTACGGAGGAGACGGAGGAGGAGGAGAGGAAAATAAGTTTAGCTGCAAAGGGGTGAGCCGGCGCGATCCCAACATCGACAAAGCCTTGTACTTGAACGTGCTGCAAAGCCAGCCCAGTGCGAGTGGCACTAACCGAGGATTTCGCGTGGTGGACCACCAGATGCGGACGTACATCCAGCAACGAGACGCCTTTACTTTCTTTTACCCCAAACGAAAAGTGTTGGCCGACGGTGTGAGCACCACCTACTTGGACTTGTGAACAATGTCGAACTATAACTGTTGATACACGAGTTATAAAACTGTAAAAGTCAGGATGGCCGAGTGGTCTAAGGCGCCGGTATTAAGTGCTGGTCGGCGAATGCTGTCGTAGGTTCGAATCCTATTCCTGACAGAACTTTTTTTTTGTACCTTATACATACCACTACTATTCTATGTGTACATTCCCCTACTATTTGTACCCTGTATTCTATTTGTATATATAGTGTAACCCATTCTTGTTGACTTAAATAAAAAAAAAAGTCAAATCATTTTTTGTGTTTTTTTCACCTTTTATTCAACATCAATGAACGTCAGAACAACAACGTCATAACAATAACGTGATAATAATAAACAAGTGGCCTGCGCGCGCG